>JAJLTV010000111.1:0-43077 GCA_030568405.1 Myxozyma monticola | reverse complement strand
ATTTTATTTTATTTTATTTTATTTTATTTTATTTTATTTTATTTTATTTTATTTTGGTTGCCCTGGCAACGTACCTAATTTGATCCATACAATGCAGCACATGCACATGCACGCTCTATAGTAATCAGAAACTTACAGGAATATGTAACTATGTGGGCTAATGGGCAATGGCTTTGCTGCTTATTGATTGATGACCTGCAGGCTGCAGCTTGTAAAGCGCGGTTATCTTCTAAATATTTGTAACTAGTTAACTTTTGTAACGTTTCAGATTTAAGTACGCGATCTGGAGTCCTTCTCCAGAGGGTTAGTTTTTGGTGCTCCACCGCCAAACACTACACAACTAATAATTAAACTATCTTAACGATTCAAAGTCTGTGAACATATAATAATTACTACCTAGCGAGACTGAACCTGTAAAACTCCATAACATTTGAACTTCTCATATTGGGATGTCTTCCCCGAGCCCCTTCTCATCAATTCCATATTCACTAGCATCAGAATCAATTTCATCTCCATCGCGAATCGGATGCACAGGCATACCATGAACCATAATCTTGTAGACACATGTAGCAACATCGGAGCCCCAATTCTGGTTAAATTTTAGAGCAATATTCTGCACTGGAATCTGGTGCAGAATTCCAGACACTGCTCCGGGAAATCGAAAAGACTGGAGGTAAGATGGTCCATATATGTCATACATAAACCTGCCAATCATAACGTAGTCAGGTGCCTGTCGCTGCATAAGCTCTTCCTTGTCATCACAATCCTCAGGGAGTTCTTCAAAGCCCCCATCCCGCGAAAAATCAGTCGAGTATATGTTCTTTATCGCCTGCCGTATCATTTCTCTACTTTCACTGCTAGTTACCTCTACCCAGACTTCAAACTCTTTCGGTGCCATTGTGATATCAAGAGCGAGAGATCTGGGAATGTGGTTGACCGAAACATCCTCAATATGTATCCACTCTGAGAGCTTTACTGCAAGAACACCCTCCTGGCCTTTGAATGGCCAACAATTTCCGGCAGAAATATCCGAACGTAATGCCTCAGATGGACTCGCCCCACCGGATTTTGAGCGAAACAGAAAAGTTCCAACATTTCCTAGTGAAAAGCTGTTTTCCGGAAAAGCAAGAGTCGAGGATGTAATAAATGGATTGATGCGTGCTCCTTGTCTGATATCAGCATAATCCACCTTTCGATGAACTCCATCCTCGAAATGAGTTAACGCCTCGTCTATTATGGTCTCGACTGCTGTCCGAGTCAAATTAAGACTATCTGAAGAGACACTAACCGAGCGCTGTCTCGCTATTGAGGACGAGACCGTATCCGTCACGAATTTCTTTAACTCAGCTTCTGATGTGCGCACCTTCTGCACAAATTCGGTTTTCATCAAATCCATCTCTCTGCGAAGCAGATTCCGAAAATAGTCCTGGAAATCATGATCTGACTGCTCTTTCGCCCGACTATAGAATACTCCAAATAGGTCTTCCATATACCGAACTAGAGATTCATGATTCTGCGCAAGAAAATGGTCCCATGATAATGCTCTTTCAGTAATTGCACTCTTAAACTCATCGGAGCGCTGCCGATCGGCGTTGACGTACTCCCATAAAGCTTCAGCGCTATTCCTTGCATCCTGAATCTCTCGCTTCAGTACTTCTGTATCAGCCAGAGTGGGAAACGCGGCACGGAGTGATTCAAAAAACGCGGAGTCTACCGAAATTTCTCCATTTGATTCAAACCACACCGGCATTCGCCCAGAAAAGAGGCGATCACTCCCGTCCAAGCTAGCAATCTTTTGCGCATAGTCGGCAATTTCGAGTCTTGCATCTTCTATGCCGTCTTCAAGCGAACAGATGGCTGAAGCTAAAGAGACTAATTTCTCGCTCTGCATACGAAAATTCAGGTCATACTCTGTATACCTGTCCGAAATTTCGTTCAGAAGTAGACTAGCATCAAACATCTCGGTAGATACTTTCTTCATTTGCTGGTCGAGTACTAATAGCCTTGCATTGAAAGTCTCTTCCCTATCTTCTACACGTCTCGAAAGCTGGTCCTGAGCCTGTCTCGCAGCTTCATGTTGTGACTCGAGATCATGGAAGGCGGAATTAAGCAACTCAAAAGACACCTTCGAATCTGTAAGAGATTTTTCGGTTTCCGCCCTGAGATGATCGAATAGCTCAGGCTGTCTTGAACCATACGACTCTAGCTCCCGACGGATGTCATCAATTCGTTCTTCACCATGCTTGATATAACGCACATAGTCTTTCTGCAGGCTTTGAGAGGCAGACGAAAGCTTTGAGAATTGCGTCTCTAAATTGAGAAGACGGATAGTGGCCTCCTCTAAACTTTGAGGAGCGCTAGCGGGAATACTGAAGGCAGGGAACTGGACGGAGTAGCCGGACGAAATAGCATAACCGACCTTCGGAAGAGCATAAAGCGCTACGACAACAATTATCGAGATAAACAACATAGTGCGAATACTATGTGATATGGTGCCTTTGATGAAATTGACCACAAAACGAAATGCAACAAAAATCACGCGCTCCGCGCTGCCAGAACTTCCAACGCCGACACCTTGCGCATACTGCTCCGTAATATCTTCCGGTATGTCAGAATCAAAATGCAGTAAGTCGTCAACCAGGTCGCGTGCTCCGATATGATTATATTCGTCATCTTCAGCTTTGAAGGAGTAGTTTGAGTCAAATTCAGGAGACCAAGCGGGTAACTGTCGAGCAAGCAAGTCATCTGGCTTCCTAGAGCTACGCGAATGAGTGCTTGAATGGGAACCTTGATATGATCGAACAGTTCCATTGTCTTCATTATCTATTGCAGCTTAGCTTAACGTAGATTAGCAAAAGAGTGCACATTCGTACCTGATGTTAGCATGCCAGAACTTCGCAATGTTGGGGGACGCTCGCCAAAATAGTTCTCGTTATTCCATACTGCGGATCTCCCTGCACGTCTCTTGATAGAAGATTCAGTAGAGTGAGAATGCGCAGGCGACCCAGATCCAAGGCGTTCGGGTGTTTGTCGCCTCATCTTCCGAATCTCTTGGCTAGTGGAGTTGCCGTTTCCTGTCTTCCCAGAGTCGTGATCCTGGAGTATATACGTCTCTGTAGATCGCCGTCTTTGTGGGATAATCAATGATTCATTCACCGTACTTGTAGATGCTTGTCTTGAGCCTCTCAATGTGTCTAGCGGTAAGAAAGGCGGCGGCCCTTGTCGCTTGCTGGTGCGCGCGCGCCGATACCCGACGGGTGTTGAAGTGAACATGAGCACAGCCCAGCGAGTCAATATTCCCAACTTAAAAGTCCGGAAAGTAAAATATGATATAGTCGACCCAACTTTATGATGAATTGTGACCGAAATTCGATTTGCATAGATATTTTCCGCGAGTCGATATATACAGACGCGTTCTTATTTGCGAGTACGGACGCGCGCCTTTGTTGACGATCGCGGTCAGCAGATCGACACTAACCCCTTATTATATGTTGCATATGTGTGTAAGCATGCTTCGAGGACGATCGATTGCATGCCGTGGTGTATACGCATCTTGATCTTCTCTGTCTTTCGATTTGTTCAAGTCCGGATCAGCACACAATAATTTCCATACGGAAATCCTGATTTGTGATTTGTTATCGAGCTCAAAGTTGAATTAGAAGGCTTCCCTTGGTAAAGCAATGAATCACACTCCTGAGAACTGGGGTCGGCCTAGATCAGACATCTATGGAGAGTATCAGACGGCGATTCAGAATGCGGGACCAACGTCCCATACTCAGCAGCCATCCATCACCGGTACCAGTGTCATTGCACTCAAATTTAACAACGGTGTTATGCTTGCTGCGGATAATCTTGGTATGCTTGTCTCTAGTTTGCGCGACTCGTGACTAACGCGATCCCAAGGCTCATATGGATCACTCGCTCGGTTCACTGACCAAGAGCGACTGATTAAAGTGGGAAATGAAACCGTTGTTGGAATCAGTGGCGATGTATCAGACATGCAATATATTGAATTACTTCTGGAGCGATTGATGTAAGTATGTTCGCGTTTGTGCAATTGGGTTTGTGCTGATTTAGTTTCCAGTATCGAAGATGACTACGAACAAGATGGGCACCATTTGCGCGCTCCTCATGTGTACGAGTATCTTTCACGAGTCATGTACAATCGACGATCGAAAGTGGACCCGCTGTGGAATGCTATTCTTGTTGCGGGGAAAAACGACGACGGGTCTCCATTCCTCAGTTTTGTGGATCTTCTTGGAGTCACGTATTCATCTCCTTGTCTTGCGACTGGATATGGTGCTTATTTGGCGATTCCTTTGCTGAGAAAGATTGTATCCGAGGAAGCCGATGTCAAAAATGTTTCGGCAGAAGAGGCTCGTAGTGCCATAGACGAGTGCATGAAGGTACTATTCTACAGAGATGCTCGCAGTTTGGATAAGTATACTGTAGCGACTGTTAGTCTCGACGGTAAAGTAGAGTTTGAGAAAGATCTTCGATGCAAGAACATGAGTTGGAGATTTGCTGAGGACATCCATGGCTACGGAACTCAGAAGATGTGAATACGAACATTTGATATTCGACTGTATCTGAACTTATCAACAACGCTCTAACTTTCTACAAAACTATATTAATATTGACATGCCCTACGCAATTTCGTGAATCACAGCACAATTTAGATCATATGTACATTTTCTTTCGTTATGTATGCGGATAACAACTAAAGGTTTACCACCGGTGGCTTCTTACGAAAGATATCGCCCTTCTGTTTCATCGACTGTAAAACAAGTTTGTCGGAAGTTATCTGCACTGGCATCTGCTCCGTGATAGGGGCTTCGGAAACGTTAGCAGATTACCACAAGCTCATAGAAGTAAGCACTTACTTTCAAACACTGACCCGGACACACGCATCTCACCCGTGTCCATGTTCAAAGAAAACACTACATAATCCAAAACCTTACGCTCCTCTACCTTTTTGGTAACTTTTGGGTTCTTCGGATAAGAGAGCTCCAGTTTCTGTTTTTGAGTCATAAGCATAATCCAAGAAGCTTTCAAGCCTAACTTACCTGGAGAGTATGAAATCTATAAGCTAGCTGTAAATAAGTAACTGGTTCGCCATTCTGCATATCCACAGGAGATACGTCCACCAGTTTCGAGTTCTCCACAAAATCAATCAGCTCCCAATTGAGACTCCAGTTTTTATCCGAGTTCGCGATGCGGTCAAGCATATGTGCTTCAACAAACATAGAGCTGAGTTTAGAGATTGCAGCCGTGTCATTCCTAACTCTTTAGTCCCCTGTCGAGTGTACAATATAGTATGCAAAATCTGTACGTACGTCGCAAATGCCTTGTTCAATGCAATGTATGTTGCTTCCGCGTCTTCTTTCCATTCTTTGAAAAACCATTTTCGCTTGTACTTCACGCGAAGCATAACAGATCTGCAATATCTGTCAAAACTGAAAAATTATGGAGCAAAGCCCCGCTTGGGGTCACGTACCTAATTGCCATCTTGGCGAGCCACAGAGCTTTTCTCCCCCTTTCTTTTGCATATAGTCTTGGATTTTTAAGCAACGTTGGACGATTCGCACCGCTAGGTGGGATATAATCATCTTGTTGTATGTTAGTCTGTAATCAAGAGCGGAAGACCGTAGTTATCGCTTACTGGACGCAACACCGAGAACATAGCCACTCAAAGTTTGCACTTGCTTCTGCTGGTCGGCATATCCTCGCATTGAACTTAATTGAGTAATTGCATAATTCGTTCGCAAAAGATTCTGGAACGGAGGGGGGTTGTTCGACAGAGAAAATAAAAGCTCAGGTGCAATACGGGGTCGTATGACTGTGCCCCAAGTCTTTCGTCGGATGCATGCAAAGCTCATAGCGGTATAACACTATATCGCACAAATCCCAAGAAAATGAGCTCAATACAAGACAGCAATGTATTAATATGTGCAATGTATAATTATACCCATCAAACGTCGGCTGCACACGTCGATTTCGATAAAATTAGTTGATTGATCGCGATAACTTAGTGTGTCAAATTAACTATTAAATTTTGAGAAACAAAACAAAAATTTTGGTTTGTGCGCTTTTTAATTTTGAAATCGAGAGATCGCATTGCAATATTGATGGAATGATCTCCGTATCGTCGAGTTCGACTCCGTGATTGATTTGTATATACATACAACTAACAGTTGTAACCAACTGGTCGAATTTCATGGCTTATACGTTACTACTAAGTACTATGCACAACTGTACATGCTGCTGATTATGCGTAACTGCTTTGTCAACAGTTGATTTGCAGTACTACTTCAGCGTATATCTTATTTTAACTATTCCGAAATGTCTCGATCACCGGAGTTATTGCGAGTGTTTGACCAACAATATCTGCCTCATCAGCGCAGTAACGGCTCCTCGGATATTTTAGTAGTTTGTGCATCTTTATCGGCAGATCCATCATGGCTTTTGCAGCATTTTGTGAAAGCTAGCAGCACGGAAAGTGACTCCCCGACAATTTTGATCTCCTTTCTGAATGATGTCGAATTTCATTCTAGATGCCTGAAGAAAGTGGTGATTATATACAAGTGTTTGATGCGCGTAGACTTGCTCTAACGTGAATTATAAGGGCTGCGACGATAGCACTCTCTTTAAGCAGAGCCGATTCCTGTATGTCAACGGATTGTCAAAGCTGATCTGTGATGCGGCGGTATCTACGGCCGATGCAATGAAAACATCATTGTATTTGCGATCGACAGACAAAGAGAGCTGGACTAAGCAGATAGAGTCCGTGCGACTAATGAACGGCGTCAGCGTTGGCGGACTGAAGCCTGCAATAATTGTCGAAGGCTTAGATGCCATTCTAGCTCTTGAAATTATGAGTAGCTCAGAGATTTTACTGTGGATAAGACAGTTACAAGAGGTATTACATTCATACTGGCATTTTTATATATACTTTTACTTATGTTTTGCGTCGTAGATTTCTTCAGCTGTGGTTGTATCCTGGAGTAGTTCCGACTCGCTTTTAACCGGCTCAGCGACTCTTTCTCGACAACATGACCAAGCTATGCTATCTCTTGTTCGAAGATCTACAGCAGTATTCAGCATACGTACTTTTGACTCGGGAATAGCAGATGATATTACGGGGACTCTGAGAATTACCAGAGGAGGTCAGCCTATAAGTCAAAGAATTCGCGCGGGAGAATATCATTATTTTGTTGGAGATGGCAACCTCAGTAGTATTCAAATTTCTGAAAAGGGTACTAGATCATAAGTTGCACTTGTAACTCAGTAACATAACTGTTTAGATGAACTAAAGTTATTCATAAGTTATTTAAGTTGTATATCAGACACATAATCAAGACAGCTTTGAAGCATAATATACAAATTATTCCGTACACCAGATAACACAAACATATATCAACACAAACTTCCGCGCAAATACTGAGTAATAATAGTACAATTTAGCCCGGCTTGTCACTCGTCAAGTATCGTATACTCTCTCCTACTCGTCAAGAAAGCTGAAGCATGATAAGAAGCCTTCGGAATGACGAGCCTTCACTCTAGCAATTCAATCACTCCAAATGATTGCTCAACTTCGTATTCTCCGAGTTCCTTCCATAAATCGTTGTACATGGTAAAAATGACCAAATCTCCTCCAGAAGCCTCCAGGATAGCTGCAATAGCAGTTTTTTGGTTTTCAACCGATGGCACATTATTGTAATTGACAAGCCCGGCACTTGGATACCCCGTCTCGGTAATAAATACATCTTTCCCGTTGCATGCTGCTTGAGTGACCTCAATTTGGCCGTTGTTAAATGTACCAGCAGTTTCCGCAGAAGCATATGGGTCAAAGTAAGCATGAGCATTGATGCCGACAAAATCAAGCGAATCAGATTGGCAAAGAGCTGGATTGTCGATAAATGTGCTCGGTGATTCTGCGGTTGAGATCGGTCCAGTGTATCCGGCCGACTGAAGAAGTGCTCGAACCGAAGTAATCTTAGCCAGCAGTTCCACAGCACTGCAGTACCCATTTTGAACCGCCTCATTTCCTAAATTTCGTTAATATCTACCAAATGATTTTAGCAGGCACTGATACGTACCGACAAGAATCTTATCAACCAGTTCCCAGTTGCTGTCAGCGGCACCCCATGAAATCAGATCCGCAACACTGCTGTCTATCGAATCAACACCGGTGTTATCAATCCAAAATCCTTGGATGACTGTCAATCCAAAAGTGTCGAGTTGAGGCTGGATAGTGTCCAGAGAGGAACAGTCTGTAGCGTATACCCGAATTGTTCCAATTCCTTTATTCATTATTATCTCAAGATCTGTAGTGACTTCCGAGTAGCTCTTGCACGAGCCATCGTCGTTGTATGGACTATACGTCAAACCGTAAGGAATAATAGAAGAGACCGCAGAACTCGAAGCTGTAGCGCTGGCTGCTGAAGGTGTCAAGCTCGCAGACGCAACAGAAGTGGTAGTCGTCGCGGACGTCGTTGTCAAAGTCGGAGAAGAAGCAGTAGATGTAGTACTTCCAGCAGCCGTAGATTGTGAAGTCGTCTTGCCAGACTCAAATGCAGTTGTAATCGTTGTCCACGACCAAGTTACCGTCACAGTTATGGTGCTGGTATAGGTAGTGGTCAGATCAGTTGACGAATCCACAGCAGTAGTCGAAGCATATTGACTAGGGACTGTGGTAATGGTCGAGTCGTCAGCAGAAGATGTAGAAGATGTCGATGCTACTGTGGGACTCAAAGCTGAAATTGGCGATGTAGTAGATGTCGACGTCACTGACGAGGTCAAAGCTGAAGCAGAAGGCACAGGCGTTGTCGTCGAAGCCACTGCAGTCGACAGCTCAGTCAGAGACGACGACGGCGTTACTGTAGACAATGAAGCAGCCGATGATGATGGTGCCGTAGTCAATAACGCTGCCGAGGATGATGATGCCAAATCTACAGTGGTCGTCAAGCTTGTAGAGGATGATGAAGATTCAGACGAAGCCACGGGTGCCGTTGATAATAACGATACTGAGCTTGAAGAAGACGGAACGGAATTTGTCGAGCTCGCTGACGACAATGACGAAATTTCCGAGGTCAAACTTGTAGTCGAAATTAACGTTGAGGGTTCAGAAGACAGGCTAGCCAATGTCGTGGAAGCGGTGCTGGATGACAAGGTAACAGGCAGGGAACCCGGTGAAACTGCAAGCGACGCACTCGTCGTAAGAGCGGTAGGCACGACACTCTCAGCTAAAGCAGTACTTGATGAAGACACTGCCGACGCAAGAAACGGAGCAGTAGTCAAAGAAGCCGGATATACAGTCGAAGACGAAGGAGCCGCGGGTACAGTCAAAGATGAAGGAGACGGCAGCACCGAACTTGTGCTTACACTTGACGCAACTCCCCATTCTGTCGCCGACAACGATACCGACGCGGTACTTGACAATGACTGTAGAGTAGATGTCACTGAGTCGCTTTCAATGGCAGCAGTAGACACGGCTGGATAGGCTGATGATAGCGAGGAGGATTGCAGTGAAGGATACGACGACTGAATCAGAGCCGAAGCAGTTGTTGAAGACACGGCTACTACAGATGTTGAGATCGGTTCCTCACTAGAGACTCCAGCCGAAACAATCACAACTTCGGTCGTCGCAGTTGAAGCTGTCTCTACTACGACGACTGCAGTCGCTGTCTCTGTAATGCCTGCACAAGAAGTAAGTCAGTGTAAGTCAGGAGAACAAGCAAGTTTCTAGCCGTACCCGCGGTGGTAACATCCGTTGCAACAAAATCAACGACCAGCACTGTGTCGGTCACTACTTGAGTGATTGTTTCGGTGCCCACCACGACGTCAGTGGTGTACGTTGTGTAACTGGTGACGGTGGTGTAAACTGGAGGAGCAGCGACTGTGGTGAACACTGTGACAGTGGGTAGGGCTATCAAATGTCAGTCATAGACACATCAACATTTCAGTAGAGCTATCTCTCACCTGCAGTTTCCGATACTGTCACGAGATTCGCAACCACCAGCAGAGCGAAAAGAATGTATACCGCTCGACTGCAGGCCGATGGCCGCATCATCGAGCGCGCTGATGCAAAACCGACGAGCATGGGTAGGACCGCAAGAAACTAGTACCACTAGCAGGGGTGTGCAAATGTACTGATAAAATTCTGGTTGCGCACGGATATGCAGAAAATCAGAAGAAAGATGGGCTGCAGGGGGTCGGAGGAGCCTTATAATAAGTATTGCAAAGCTGGAGAAGTGATCCGAGCAACTCCGAGTCATTTGGATCTCTACCAGAAACATTAAAAACTAGTACGGGACCCTAGATTCTGGGCGACCCACCGGTACCAAGATCAACGGGTAGATGCAGCATCGATCTGGTGTTGCCCTGCAGTAGAACACCGTACATCGGACACACCAGAGCCGTGCATCTGCGGTACCATTTGCGCACAAAGCGCCAAAGACGTCCGTACCACGCCGGGTGGCAGGGCGACTTTTCGAAAGCGGAGGGAAAGGGACGTCATGGATGCGGCGCTCGACGGATTCAGACGAAGGAGGCTGGTCGTGGGCCCTGGAGAGTTGGAAAGAAGCGGCGCCAGGGACGAGAGTGCGGCTCGGCCGCTGCAAAAACATCGAAACGGCCGCCACGTGGCGGTGGGAATTTAAAGTTTAAAAGCGGCGCGCCAGATTAGGCAATTGTGCCAGCCTCCAGAGTTGCCCAATCCGCCCAGCCTCTCTCCTGTCCCGGCCATTCTCCATTTTTCGAGTGGGGACTTTGCATACCGCTGTAGTCGTGATCTGGGCCTTTTGTACTGTAAACCCAAAGCAACTCTAACCCCCTGGGCTCGTTGTTGTCCCAGTTACAGCCCGTTCCGGACGAGCTCTCGTAAGCGTCGCACGTGACACGAACCTTATATGTTATAGTATTGGCGTAAAGCTCCAGACGTTTGCGTAATTTGCCACCGAAACCCGAACCCGATCGCCAAATCCCCTCCGCCCTCACCCTCACCCTCACCCTCGCCCTCGTTCACGTAAACAAAGGCTTCGAAGCGTTAACTCGACGCGTCTTACAGCAGCACCCAGCTACATTGCCATTTGCTTCCGCACCTCAGCTATCAACTGAAGTAGCATGTCTTCTTCACGATCGGACGCGTATCCGGCAAATCTTCAAAATTCCGCAGCTATTGGTCAAGAGCAACTCTCTAATGCATTTGTCACTTCAGATCCTGCCATGAATCAGAATCTTGTTGCGGCCGCGACTGCAGGTAAGCTGCGATCGTTTACCGAGAGTGATGTTGCTTCGAATATGAGACTCAAGGCTTGCGTCTTCATGGAGCCCATCACGCTTTTTGACGCGATCTTAACTGTGCTAACATTACAAAGCCGTGCAGCCTGTGCAGGCTGTTGCGCGGAAGCGTAAAACTACGCCGCGACTCGCGGACCAGCTTGACGAACGTCAACAGGTCCAAGAGCAGCAGCAGCAGCAGTCACAACCTCAGCAATTGCAGCAACTGCAGCAACAACATCAACAACAACAGCAACAGGCACAGCAACAACAGCAGCAGCAGCAACAACAACAGCAGCAACAACAGCAACATCGACTCGATCAGCTTCAGCAAGACCACCAGCGTCAAGGTGCAATCGTGATTCAGCACGAGCAGCCGCAGCATCAAATAATGGCCGCCCAGAAGCGGAAAACTCGCACCAAGTGGACTGACGGCGAGACCAATGACCTACTGCGCGGGTGTACTACTGTATGTATTTTTTTCACATTACGTTCATGTAGCACTCTTAACATAACTCTAGCATGGCGTCGGTAACTGGAAGAAAATATTACAAGATAGCGAGTAAGTCATCTAACTCGCTTTTCTCAGACGGATTATATGTTTACACGCTATAGTTTATCGTTCAATAACAGATCAGCTGTCGACCTCAAGGATCGGTTAGTATATTTTCTGCCCCAAATTTTGACGTTTTCTTATACATGTTGTGTCCAGATTCCGTACTTACTTTCCTGATGAATATCGGAGACTCTATCCCAACGCCACGACACATGGCGGCAGACGCCAACGTGCGCCGCTACCAGCGGCTCTCCCTAAGGTGAATCGCAAAGAGCGTCGCAGTTTCACTCCTCAAGAGGATGTTCGTCTTCTTGAGGGCTTTATCAAGGTACTGGCTCTGCTTTGACTTTTGGTCCTATTTCTGACGATTTTGGTTTGTAGCACGGTCCATCTTGGTCAAAGATTCAAAAGGACGAAGAACTACAGTTATTCGAGAGACGCAGCACGGATTTGCGAGACAGGTATATAAATATGATTTAAGTGAATGAGGCGTTATTGACGTAGTAAGGTTCCGAAATGCCTTTCCGGACAAATACGCAGCTGCTGGATTCAAAACAAGGCCGAAATCTGGTAATGGCAGTACCAGACAGACTCGGTCTGCTCCCGTTGATTCGGTTTCAGATGCCATAGAGCTCGACTTACTTTCGGGTAATCCCGGATGGGCTACTGAAGAAGATCACAACAGTGCTCTATTTGTGGAGGCCGACTTAGTTGACCCCGCAGCTGGCGCGAACAATAGCGACGTATTCTACGAGACTGCTTCGCAACTTGTCGCCCGGGAAGACACTAAGATACCAATCGATCCCAAAGTTACAGAAGCCGCGTCACGCCGCAAGTAGGAAACTGTTTTTTTTTCTGCATCTTGGTGCTGAAAGATAGTTTATTGTTTCTTTATGTCACGGTAAATCGTTATTTTCTTCGTCCCTTTTGGGATCTCCGTTTCTGAGCGATCGATCTTTGAACGCTCATATGCCGCTGTATAAATAGGTTTTGTGTGCTGTATGCAATCAATTGTTTGACGGGTTTATATATAATAGGGCTGGGCTTTTTTTTGAATTGATTCTCATGTCCACGTATGGGTGTTTTTATAGTTAACTTCTTGAAGTATTAATCATCCGTAACAGTCGATCTATACAGTCACATTTGCCTGACTGTGCGTAAGTAGCACTTGTGTAAAATCGTCAAATAGAAGTATCTAAAAGGAACTAGATATGTGATTAGATATTTGCCGTGAGCGCAAAAACAAGTAGATATGACATAAATTGCTACATAAATTGCTAATAAAAGTATAAAATAACACGCTATAACGAGATAATGACTGTAACTATATAACTGTGTAATGATTCAGTATATACTTTTACTTTATGAGCGCTTGCGGAGGTTTGTGCTCAGCCATTCCAAGCCTATAAATTAGTTAGCAACTCGGTCAAACGAGAATAGATATACAAAGGAACAACATACCCTCGTACAAGCCGTCACCGCTAGTCGCACAGGTAGCCTGGATATACCAAGCTCTTTGTCTAAGAGAGTGCAGACCAAGCTTCTCTGTGATCTCGGCAGCGTTCATAGCATTGGGCAGATCTTGCTTGTTGGCAAAGACCAAAAGAAGAGCATCCCGAAGCTCGTCTTCGTTGAGCATTCGCTGGAGCTCCTCGCGAGCCTCCGACATACGTTCTCTGTCGTTACTGTCGACAACGAAAATAATACCCTGCGTGTTCTGGAAGTAGTGGCGCCAGAGAGGACGAATCTTGTCCTGACCACCGACATCCCAGACTGTGAATGAAATGTTCTTGTATTCTACAGTCTCGACGTTGAATCCAATGGTAGGAATGGTGGTTACGATTTCACCGAGCTTCAGCTTGTACAAAATAGTGCTACATCAAGTTAGTATGATTGAACCGCAAAAAGAAGACATGTTTAGTACTCACGTTTTGCCTAAATAAAAGAAATTGCGCAAAAGAAGCGCATAAAAGGTTAGCACTGTAGCCACAGAATCGAGAATCGGCATGCCCGACTGAGCACGAGCTGAATCAGCAAATAACAGCAACCGGCCGCGATACAATCGTTTAAATCGTATCCCTCTTATCTCACACAGACAGACCAGTCAGAAACCTGATCTAATACTGAAAAGATGTATGTGATTGGAAGCCAAACAGTAGCGAATGCACAGCCCAGGCAGCTACAAATCAAAACACTCACCAGCAGCATCGAGACCAACCATCAATATTCTCATCTCCTAAAGTATGCGTCAGTGTCTGAACATCGTCAATCAATTGCCAGAATTCACCAACCTTTCGGCCAAAAAGCCCCTGGAGCAGCTTCGAAATAGAAAGACCCATGTTGAATTCTGCAGTGGAAGATCGCTGACATCATGCAGAGGGCATGATGTCCGGCGAGACAAGGTCAGCAAGAGGTAATTGCATAGCCAGACAGCGTGCAAAGTGAATTGACCGATGTCGATGGCATGGACGAAAGGAGGACAACAATCACGATGGATGCCGTCACGGATGCTTAGGACACCGCGGCAGCATGCGCATGCGCTGCCAGCTGCAACCGCGCCACCCCAACAATTCAGCAGACGCAACAAAGAAAAGAACACGTACAGGGAAGCCGATAAAACGGACGCAAAAATGAGGATAGGATGGGAGAATCCCAGCGAGGGCACGGGTGGGGAGGGGGGACGGGTGGCGGGAGAGACGAACGGGGGGCGGTTCAAGAAGAAAAAGACGAGCTGCGGAAGGCTAGAGGTCGTGGCAGCTCGCGGCTCCCCTTCGCTGCGTGTCTACCGCCGGCCGCGCCCGCGCCGCCGTGCGCGGGCGCGCGATAGACGTAGTCCGGTCACAGATATTGCTTTGTGACCGCGCGCTCACGGCCAGCCTGCGGGTCACATATTTTTGAGGCTATACCACACCGCGCGGCCGCTGCTTTTCTCCAGTCTCGCTTTTGCTTGCTCCGGCCCGTCTTCTCGTCTTTTCGCAGCGCAATTGGACCCAAATGCCAAGCGCTTGCCAGATAAGTGTATGTATCCTTTGCCGATACGCTCGCCAGAATGATGAACAACTTTATTTTTGCCAGTGAGGCGGACTTGTCCGTCGATGAATTGGCATAACCTCTAAGAAGCTCTGACTTGCTGAGTGTCTTCCAGTCTGTACCTCGCATTCGACGGAGCGTCGAAGGCCGAGGGCGAACGGGATGATCTAGACTCACTTGCTAACTATTACAGGCTTCGTCAATGGTCAATTTTACGGGAGAATAGCTCTAAAGGTATGAATTCTTGTTTTGCGCGCTGGTGTTCAAGCTCTTTTTTTTTTCTTGAAATATTTTATGTTCTCCCCAAAATGATTAAACAATATTATAATCTGTCAATCCCCTGAAGTCACTCTTGATACGTCAATTGTGTGCATGTTGTAATTGTCAATATGATTCTATCTACAGTCCTCGTCTCTGCCGTCAGTTGGTGTGCTCGAGCTAACTAGCAATAGTATGGACGCCGAGGACGACCTAACAGCACCTTCAATCTGCGTTAGTTTTGTCGCTGGCGAATATCTGGTCTTTGACATCGGGGCTATCAAGTCTCTGCGTGATGATCATAATGTCTCTGGTATATTGATCGGCACCCTGCCGCAGGTGCCCCAGCAAAGCGTCTTTCTCGGCCTTCCGCTTCAGCTGATGGCTGAAGAGGCGGCGCTGCTCGTTCAAAAGGGCGTTGCCCGCATAATCGACGAGGAAGCAAGCCGCGCTTTAGTTTATTCTTCTGCGGACTCTATTGCTAACTCTGCGGCAGAGGAGAAAGTGGCTGAGCTGGAACGAGTCCATAATGCTACCTTTGACGAGGCATTGGTGACTTATTCCACATCTGCATTATCTAGTGTACCCGCAAAGGTTGAACGTTCTCAAGCGGAATTGGAGACAATTTACAAAACTGCCCGGTTTCATGTGTATAAATATCTGCACAGTGAAGGATACTACCTCTCACCAGGTCTTCGGTTCGGTTGTCAGTTTCTGGCATATCCCGGGGACCCGCTTCGCTATCATTCGCATTACTTGGTCCGAGGCTTGTCGTATGCTGAAGAGTTTTCCTTAATCGATCTCGTTGGTTCTGGAAGACTTGGAACAGGGGTCAAGAAAGCCTGGATGGTCGGAGCCGTTGTACCTGCAGGTCGTCGGCGTCGTCTTTCTGCTACGTCTGGTGAAGTCGAGACTGTGGAGGCTAAAGAGGGAAACGTAGATTATGCCAGTTTCTGTATAGAATGGGCGGGGTTTGGCTAATACACAATTTACTTTTTACAGATCCTGCGTGTATTATCGAACTAGACTGCAGGTTACGTAAAATGATTTGGAGTTTAAACAAAAGCGCCGGAGAACCATCCAAATTCTTGTGGGTCGGATCTTGAAACGCGCTGACTTCTTAACCGGCAATAATTTATAGCGAAAAGCAAGTAGACAATTGTCATCTGTACCAGCATAAAGCATGCTCCATTACAGCTGCATGTCGCAGCATGTAACTGTATTTATGGTTGAAGAATACAAATGAAGTCTATAACGGGATGCATCATTACGTCCCTGTTGCTTAAATATAGGTGCTGCTAGGCAAAAACAGATCGTGACGCGACCATGTACAACGAAGCAGAAAAGTAAAAACGCGCCGGTTCTCTCTTTGAATGGAACTCTGTGCTGGGAAACTAATCAAAACCAGACCGCATAGCTGGACCAGGACTTTATCGTCCGCATGTGAATGTAGTTCGGCATCGCATTTGTTGAATTTTCTGTGGCGAATCTTCTAGAAGTTGATCGTGATGAAACTATACACTGAGCAGCAGCACTTTGAAGATTGCTGAATTAACAGCATATGCGCCCTGTAAGACGAACATCTGATCAGAGTTAGCTGTTATGATAAAAAGCTCCAAATCAGAGGTCAAGAATCATATGGAGAATTGGAGATACAGCTATAGCATTTGCGTTCTGGCAAGCTCGCAAGCTTAATGCATTGGAACAGCAAAAATAGTATCTGGCAGTAGTTTCCGTTGCAAGTAGAAAAAGAGTCAACATCTGGCCGATTGCAGCAATTGAAATGCTGCCAAGCTTGTGAAGATCAGACGTATGAGCAGAGTGAGCCAGGGTCGAGGTCGGGATTGCGACTAAAAGTAAAAATTACATACAACAAGTAAAACAGGACGTACTGCACAGAAACTGAAAGCTGCCGGACACAAATTTGCTGGAACGAGTATACTTAATATAGATACATGCCACGTAAATGGAATTCAAATTTCTTAATTCTCAGGCGGTAAATGCGACATAGGACCAGAGAAGGCCTCTCGGTCCCAGGATAGTGGTTTTAGACCTAGATTGTGCCAGGTTATCGGTGCGTCCTGTGGTTTCCCCGGGCTGATAAATGAGCATTCCAGGAACTCCTCGAAAGGTCCCCGCGCAGCCGGATCGCAAGCTTATGCTGATATATCGCGCTCAATCAGCAGAGATAAAAAGGAGACTCGAATCGCCTTGAAAACCAGCCGTGCATTGGAGACGTTGAGCGTGCCCACTAACTATTGTTCTGCGAAACCGTTGTGTGACGGTGCCATTTGCCACGAGCAGTGTTCAATTCAGACTCAGACGTGATTCGCTTGCAGAAACTGCTCCCAGATGGTATATGTCAGATCTGCCAGATATAAAATGAAATGAAATTGAGATTAAGAATTCATATATGCCTTTGTGACAGCACTGTCAACTTTCGAGCGGACGAGCGCGGAGAATGAGATCGAGTCATTATTCTTACGACCAGCCGGCCACGTTGCCGGCTTGCCGCTAAGAGTCGTTGAGAACAGTGAACACGACGCTCATGGAAGATTCCGTCTCTGCCGTTCAAATGACAGATCAGCTTGTCGATCACTTAAGCGGTCAATTTATATGTAAGTCATGGGTCTCATATACTGAGTGGATCCAAACACAACATAAACGGGCCCGATAAACGCTGCAGATGCTAACTCGTCCGGTCTCCACACTTTTTTTCTTCGGAGGTTCAGATCTCGACCGCGTCCTCCCCACTTTAACAAGTGAGCAAGAGAATCCGGCGCTGTGGAGCCTGCGGATCGAGAGAGACGAACAGTGCTCGATTGGGTTAAGGACCGGACCCAGCTGAACGGCGCATCACGGTATATCAGGATCCACAGGAACAATCTCGAGGAACTTCACTAGAGCCCTTTCGGCCTTTAGAATTTGGCTAAAATAGGGTTTCAACGTTGGCACGTGACTACTACGTCATGTGACTGCCATTTACGGAAATCGAAAACTTGCAGCGCATGTAGTATGGACATGAAGCTAGATTTAGGAGAGAACGCGTTCCTCGGAGAGATTGGCGTACGCCATGCCTTCAGTGGACGTGGACGTAGAGCGATCTTCCGGACCGTGGAGGTGGGACCGAAGCAAGGACCGTACGAAGATCTCGTACGCGTGCATGAGTTCCAGATCTTGAATGCAGGATCGAGCGGACGGAGCGTCATGAGTTCCAGATCTTGAATGCAGGATCGAGCGGACGGAGCGTCACGATGTCGTGACTCGTAACTGTGGTGTCTGTGGACCTGTGGACGCCGGACTGACGAGTGAGGCTAGCGACGAACTGACGATCTGGCTTGAAATACAAATATGCCATTGCTGGAGAATCTGACGAAGATCAAGAGTACGGCAGGCTGTACTCTAAATCCTAATCACCTCTACTGCGAAGGCAAGCACTGCAGCTAAAGCTGTTCGGCGCAACAAGTACAGCCCAGCAGATTTCAGAGATCGGCTGCAACAAACACGTGTTGTGTTTATCTGTTTTTTTTTCTTTTTTACAGTACGTACAACCTGTGAAGGGTTGTAGCAAAAGCGAGATTTGAACCTTGATTATTTTTCCAGCTCCGAGGAACTGGCTCGGCGGACCAGCAGCTCGGAACGATCGGGCATGCGCTGTTCGCCCGCAGTTGCGCCTGGAGACCTGTTCGTCGGCGGGCAGGCTCGGACTCGGGACCAGGCTCAGAACCAGACTCACCGATTCGCGGTAATAAACAGGATAGACCACGGAAAAGACGTCTCGAGGTCCGAGGAGCGAGTCGCCAAGCGGACGCTCAGTTTCACACAGTGCAACTGTTCGGCATAAGTAAGGTTCTGGCGGGTGAACAGGGCGCTGCGGCTATCACGTGTGGGCGGGGCGGGTACGGGGCAGGTACGGGTGTACGGGAGCGGTACGAGGCTCGTCATCGTCAGAAACTAAAGTGAACTTAGTTAACTCAGTGAACAGAGTTGCGCAGGCGGGTTAGCGTGCCGCGACCGCAGTATTGTTGTTCAGAGCAGTTGGATACGGACGAAGCGAGGGATAAGCGAACAGCTTGTGCTGCAGCCCATGTGCTCTGCTCAGGTCGAGCGTTTTACATACTTGTCCTCCTGCGCGTCGGGGGCGGCCATTGCCAATAAACCACTCGAAACGGCTCACTGTTGTCTATTTGCAACGTATTCGTGGCCGCCCTGCACTCTGTGCGCTGCGCGTTTCGTACAGGGACCTTACGGGGTCACGACAGGGCAGTGCAGAGGATGACAATTGCCAGAGACAAGTCAATTAATCTGCAGCCGCGGGCGCGTGCTCAGTTAACATTCCGTGCTCCGAACAGCGTGCCGCACTTTGCCGCCCGTCGAATGCGTCTCCAGCCGTCTCGCGGGCCGCAACCTTCATAATTCATAATAGTTTGACGCCACGACCCAAGGCAGCGTGTTAATACAGCGGCACAGGCCACGCGTCGGCCGGAGGCAAGATTAGGTATTTGGGTGGCGACTGGCAGTTGTTCCAAAATGGTAACTGCGCGGACGTATACACTCTGGAGTCCCGACTCCTGACGACGGTTCACAGAATCCCGACTCAGATAGCCAGGCTGCAGGCTCGGCTTGATCGGCCTGATCAGTGATCGGCCACGGCCAGGATCGCACGACGCGAATAATGCGAATGCAGGGATGCGCGGTGAGTCTGCCTTTGCACGACCGAAATGGCTGGTTCCGGCAGCAAGGTTTTTCGACCGTGAGACTCAGCAGCCAACGTCCGATTTAGGACTGAATTAGATTGGAAAAGCACTGAAGCAGCCGCAGCTTTTGAAGTACCAGAGACCTCAGTCCTCAAGGCAAATGCCGCGTGTGCATCTTCGATTTGTACGGTGTACTCATGGATCATGCCGGTCTCGACCGGAGATCGACTGCATGCGGTGAGCACTGATCAGAGTTCACTGATCAGAGTTGATCTTTATTTTCAAGATCAAGACGCTGGCAGCGTTATTCGGACCGATACTGAGCCTCGGAACACTTCCGAAACGGCCACGCACGCGTGTTTTTCTACTCGGTAGTCAGTATAACAGTTTGCAGTACTAATTTAAGGGTAATTCGCGATGTTAAGGGACCGAGATAACCGAGAAATGCCTTAGTTTGACAACTGTTTGTCTTCGTCTAAATCGCCCCGTCCTCGGCGTCGACCTCGCTTGCCTGTCTGTGTCTGCCGAGCTGCCACTGCCAGCTGGGGAGCGATCGGCTCTTGAGTCTAATATTGTGATCAGATTATACATGTACAAACTGAGGAACTGAGGATTACATACGGCTCGGATGATTTCCGAACAGAATATCAGAACCAAATCGAGCAATGCGCATTGAGCAACGACTAACGAGTCATGTACTCATGTCGCGGAATCTGGATCAAGTAAATTTATAACAGAGCAAGCCTGTTCACGTGTGAGAGCGTGGCTGCCGGCCCGCGATTGGCTCGGCTGGCGCTAGGTAAGCTGTAAGGCCGTGAGCTAACCAGACGGTTTGTCTTTGTTTTTCTCAAACGTCGCCAACAGGCCACTTTCTGTCGCGGTATTAGTATTAAACAGCGGAAGCAGCTGCCAGACGCCCACTTTCACCTGAGTTTCACTTTGCTGGACGCTAGACTCAGTGCTAGTATTTTATATTTATACCTGCAAAGTGTCCTGACAGAGACTGTCTTGGACAGAGCTGGCTGACAGGTTGGGCTGAGATCGAGGTTGGCGGCAGCACACTAGTTTTTCGATGGCCACACGATGCTTCGATTTTTATTTTTTTCCATTTTTCGAGCGAAAGTGATAAAGCCATGAGCTGGCGGCTGCAGGCGGCCCGATGCAGAGAAATCTAGAAGACGGTGAAGCCGATGGGCGCCCGCAGCTTGGGCTCAGCTTGGGCGGCCAGGCGGCAGGTTCCGCGGGCTGGGACGCGCGCTCGGCGGGCATCTAGACGCCAGATCGATCGCGGCGGCGGCAGCAGCAGGGCAGCAAGGAGCAGCCTGTGTGCAGCCACGTGGTGGCGAATTGTGTAGCGTAGAGCGCGACGAAGCAGAAGCTGGTCGGGTGCGCATGAGTTGTCAATACACAGTCTGCAAAGCAGCAGACAGGAGTAAGACTAGAGCCGTCAGGGCCGTGACGGCGAGTCCTGAAGGCGCAGAACTCGGGATAACGGCGCGCTAGTTGGGATAGGAACAGCACGCGGCCGAGGGCCGATTAGCTCGCGCAACGGCCGCGTAAGGTCTCTATTTCTGCGGTTGCTTCTTGACTTTGGACGTTTATTGGCAGGTGTATGCTGTGCTGATGCCGGGACTTGACTGACTTCCGCTTCGCTGCGAGATCGCGAGATTGCGTCCGAGCTGGAGTTTGGCGGGTTGGCAGGCGAGCAGATGCTAAATGCGAGTCCCAGATCGATTTGGCCGCATCGGGCGGCGCAGCAGCGCAGCAGCATCCGCAAAAAGCAACAGGCGCGGGAAGACACGTGCTCCCGAGTGCTTCTGCTTGCAGTTGTTCTGACGAGTGTTGCTGTAGCAGTAGCAAGTCAAATGTGAAATGACATACAGAACGAGCTATTTCTGCTTCTATACTCGCATCTGGCTTGCAGGCAGTGCAGCCGGAGAGCAGCAGCAGCAGCAGACCTCCAGCATCGAGAGGCCCAGTACACGCCGGAAACGGAAGGCCTTTTAATTTAACGCGCTGATTCGTCCGTGCGGGCGCAAGCGAGGCGCGGAGGCTGCGGTTCCCGACGACGACGCCGTCTGTTCGCGTCTCCCGCGGCGACCAGCGGCGAGTCGGCCTGCGACGGCCTGGCGACGACGAGCAGCAGACGACGACGACGACGACGACGACACGAGCAAGTCCGCGGCCGTCCCTGTTCCCTGCAGCCAACCCCAGGCGCACCAGCGTCGGCCGCCTGACTAAGCGCGCGCCAGCTCAACGGGCGGCTCTCTCCGCGCGGTGGGCAAGTTCGGGACGGTACCGCGGTACCGAGTACGCGGTGCGGCAGATGCCATGTGCCGCGCTGGCCCGCGTTAGCTGTCGCCGGCGCGCATCGCGGTCCCACTCGCGCTGCTGCTCCGGCTCTGGCTCTGGCTCGCCCGGCGCACTTAAGAGCGGCCGCCCGCCGCGACCGGCTGCACCACATATCACAACCGCACGATCTCCCGACACCGCCCTCGCCATGGACCTCAAGTCCATCTGCGCGCCCCACGAGCTGCCGCGCCGCTCCAGCGAGCCCTGCGCGCGCGTCGCGCCCTCGCCCGACGTGTTCGACCTGCGGCCGCGCTCCAGCGGCTCCGACAGCGACCAGGGCGACCACGACGACCGCGAGCACGATCACGATCACGACCACGACGACCATGACCCCGAGCACGCGACCAAACCCTTCGGCTCCAACCGGCGGTTCGCGCACATCCTGTCCGAGCAGCGCCGGCGCGAGAACATCAACGGCGGTTTTCTCGAGCTCAAGGGCAGTATTCCGGGCTGCCGGGGCTCGCAGGACTCAAAGGCCGTGATCCTGCGCAAGGCCGTACTGCACATCTCGGCGCTCGAGGCCGAGGTCGCGAGACTCAAGAGCGAGATGTCGCTGTCTGCCGTCTCCGGCCTGTCTCCTACTCAGATCCCGGGCCAGGTCCCGGCCCAAAGCCAACAGCACCAGCAGCAGGGCCTGATCCAGCAGGTCCAGGTCCAGGTCCCGACCCAGCCTGTCGTCCATCTGCAACCGCTTCAGCCGCCTCGCCAGCTCTCCGTGCACGCGCTGCCGTCGCTGAGCCCGCTGGCCCCTCTTCCCCCGCCAGCGACCTTCCCCCAGAGCCCCTACTACGCTGCATATCCCCAACACGCGCCCCCACCACCCCCTCCACCACCGCACATGGTCCAGCACGCACATCTCGCACAGCAGCAACAGCAGCATCAGCATCCGCATCCGCAGCACCATCTGCAAGCATACGCGTCGCCGCTGCAGCCTCGATCCGTCGGCGAGTGGAAGATACCGGGGGCTGTATAGGGCTATAGGGCTATAGGGCTGTATAGTATCGAACTCGATCGTGTTAGAATGGTGGACTAGAGCCTATGTGGCAGAGTAGTCATGCCTGGCGTTTGTTTGGGGTTGGCGTTCCATGCGGTTTCTCTCTTATTTGGCAATGTAATTTATGGACTGTACAGCTTATCATGCTTAATGGTGTAAAACTAATGCTAGAATCAATTGATTTAGGAATTTAATTAATTAATTACAAGTTACTTATGGCCCCGGTTCCAACATTGCCGATCTGTAGACCGGATTTAGTAGATTCAATTGCGGTTGGCGCCTTAAAATTTTAATTCATGTGGGTCGAGGTCGGAGCGCATTAGCGCACGGCGCTGCCTCTGTTTGGTTTAGTGGGCCGCTGTGGCTTTCAGCGGCCCGCTAGCTGCATTCAACCTGTCACTAAAATTAACAGCCGTCGCTGTTCGCTCTATACTCGAGTCACTAATCGTCACTAACTGCACTCATATGCCAGACTTTAGTGAACAGTAGTCAAAGTGGCCGCAGCAAGACACAATCCACTCAAGTCTACCGTGACAGACTACCGATACAAGCCCTCCGCGAGCATGTACGCGGCCACCGCACCCGGCACAAGCTGTTCCAGCGTGCCGCTGTCCGCAGTCGTAGTCGTGTTCTTCGTCGCCCCGCGCGCGGCCGTCGAGCTGACCGCGGCCAGGTTCAGGTCCTGATCCAGATCGCTCTTCGCGTACGATCGCAGCGCGACGCGTGCCGCCCACGCGCCAGGCACGCCAGGCACATTTCCGGCTCGCATCTCGTCCACGTACCGCCGCTGCTCGGCCGCGCTGCCCCACTGCCCGTTGTCGTTGTCTCTGATATAGCACACCAGTCGGCAGTGGGCCATGAACCCGCGCAGCGCGTCTGCCACGCTCTGGCCAACGTAGTACTTCGCGTCCAGTAGACGCACCAGCGTGTCGTATCCCGTGATGTATACCTGCTCCTGTACACCGCTAAACACGGCGTTCACGGCAGCTGCCTTGTCCACGAACCTCGCGTGCGGCGTGATCCCGATCGCGATGTTGATCGCCAAGTCGCGTTTCTCATCTATCACGGCCTCGCTTAACCGCTCCATCATCGCCAGTCGGTGCTCCAGTGCAGCTGGCGCGGCCGGCTTGTCTGCATTCTGTACCGCCAGCAGCAGCAGCACGTTCGTCGCGGACCCTGACGACCCGTCAATGGTCTGCGAGATCAGCTCCTGATGTGCCAGCGTCGGCGGATTGAACGACGAGTCCAGTACTTTATTGATTTGTTAGTACGAGCACGGAATGCACGTGAGATTTCAATGCACAAATAGACACGACCCACCTAGCAGAGACTCAATGCGCTCCTGCGCGGATTCCAGGTATCCGTCATTCGACCGATACACTATCCGAATACCTTCCCCACTCTCGCGCAACCTTTCCAGCTCACCACGGTACTCGGCTGCGGTGCGTCGTGCCCGACGGCCGGCCATGTCCATCAATCCTTGTCTCTCGCTCCACAGCTGTCGCGTATTGTTAAGTTCAACGCGTAACGACGTGATCGATACCGGCGGCCGTCTGAACTGACGCAAGATCGACGTCGCGAATTATTCGAGCGAGTCAATCAGTCAATCAGTCAATCTGGTGTACTCCGCACGCTCGCTGATCGCGCGACGCGTGTAGATCACAGTAATTGACTGTTAACGGGCGATTGACAATAGGTGCAATTGTCAATATAGTTCTTGATTGGAAATGGCTGCACGCATTTAGCGTGGGACTTTGAATCATCAAACTCTAATCAATTTGTGGGGCCCGTTCGCGATAGATGTCCCGCCGCGCTTCGAAAAAAAAAATACCGAGATCGTCCAATTTGATCATCAACTTCGGATCCTCGACACTCTGGCACTTCCTCGAGCATACAGGCTTAATTTTTTTCGTGGAATTTACACATCCACACTCATGACAGTTACAGACAGCTCGGCTAACGCAAAGAGACAAAAACTCGCAACGATGAAGATTGGCACTCACAGGTACGCTTGCCTACTACTACTTCTCCGCTCCACAAGATGATTGAGAAAGAACTGACAGAAGCAGTGGAACGTTTCACGCCGACGAAGCGTTGGCCGTGTATATGCTTAAGCTACTGCCCAAGTACAAGGATGCTAGTACGTGGTACCTGCCCTCCTTAGATCGACCATGTGATGAGTTATTGACCTGTTCAGCCGTGGTTAGATCGCGCACACCTGATGTTCTGGAGGATTGTGATATCATTGTCGACGTTCAGGTTCGTTTGTGGGTTTTGATAAATTACCGAATCTACCTTTCGTTTGCTGATTCGGGGCTGTGTATAGGGAAAGTACGATGGTACGAAGCATTTCGATCATCACCAGAGAGAATTCAACGAGGTCTTCTCGTCCAGTTTCAAGACGAAGCTTAGCTCTGCTGGTCTTGTCTACAAGTGAGTGCCTACGTTCTTGCCAGTTTTTCAAGTGGTTTAGTGGAACACCAACTAATCCGTTGCTACAGGCACTTTGGAAAAGAGATCATCTCTCTGCGACTAGATATCTCACTCGAGAACCCTAACGTCGATCTCCTCTACAACAAAATCTACGCCAAAATGATCGAAGCCATTGATGCGAACGACAACGGTATAAGCGCATACCCGGAAGATTTGACTCCAGCCTACAGTGTCGGCTCAATCACTCTCCCCGGCATGGTTGCCGCGCTGAATCCGGCATGGAACGAGCCTTCTAGCGACTCGATTCTCGACTCACAGTTTGAGAAGGCAAGTCAGCTTATGGGCGGCGTATTTGTCGATTTGGTCAAGTACTACGGTCAGTCCTGGTTACCCGCTCGCGAAATTGTCGTGGACGCGCTCAAGAAGTCGATTGAATATGATCCCAAGGGTCGGATCGTCGTGTTTGACCAATACACGGCGTGGAAGGATCACATGTTTACTGTTGAGGAAGAACTTGATATCGTCGGTCGGACTTTATATGTGCTCTACAGTGACGGCAAGGGATGGCGCGTGCAGGCTGTGCCGCAGACTTCGAGCTCGTTCGTTTCGCGCAAGCCGCTGCCGGAGCCGTGGAGAGGTGTTCGTGACCAAGCGCTTAGTGATTTGATAAACATTGATGGATGCGTGTTTGTTCATGCTGCTGGTGAGTGATCTGCTTTTAGTTGTTATTAAGAGCGTGACGGGCTGATCTAACGTGTTTCTTTAGGCTTCATCGGCGGTAATCAGACTCGCGAGGGTGCTCTCAAGATGGCCCTTCTTGCGCTGACATTGTAAATAAGTATTAGATCATGCTGGTTGTTTCAGCCTCTATAGTGAAAGATAATGGACACTTGAATCGTCTGCTGCTAGGCTGTCTGACACCTGAACTTCTGTCTTTCTGTTGCACAGTAGCGTATACGATACAGCCAATACTTTATGTATCAAAAATGTGTATTAAAAGATGGATGGATTTCAATTGCTGGCTCTGTAAAAGCAGGTCATAACACGAAATAGCCACATAAATGCACGCGCTTTAAAAACTGCGCCAAGTTTCCCATAAATAACATCCCGTTTTGCCTCTTCCTCAAATTGTGCCGAAAAAAAGAGCTGTCGTTCTTTACTTCTTGACAACCACAGTCGCGGCGTCAAAGTACTGTCGCTCTCTAAGCTCGGCCTCGGCTTCCAGGATGTAGGGGGTCAGGTAACGGATGTCGTCTTCGGCCTTCGTTCGCTCCTCCTTGGGCAGAAGCTGGTGCATGATGGAAAGCTGGGCGGCGCGGCGGAGTCGGAAGACACGGTCGTAGTACTCCTTAGGCTCGAGTCTGTTGATAGCCTTTTGGACAACGGGGGACTCTTCGGCAATCAGGTCGTCGTATCTATAGAAAAAGAATTTTAGTTAGCCTCATGTGTGGTCGTGATCTGGTGTTGGTGTACAGCTCTTGTTCCAGCATAGATCTCGAAATCCAACCAAACCCAATCTGTAAACAAACGCAGAAATCACAACGAGTGCAATAAAAAACAGGGACATACCTCAGACCAAGGTTTCTGTATCCATTGGTCTCGGTAAGGAAGCTCGCGATAGGCACGATGAGCTTCGCCAACGCCGGCGTCTTGGTGCTCACAAACTGCGACAGAGCGTGCGTCCGCAAGAAACTTCCAGTCATTGTGCAATTGAAGATTTGTCTATAGACTTGTCGTGCTGAATTGCGTGTATGTAAAAAGCAGTAAAAGACTGAATTGAAGACGCGCTTGTGGTGAACGGGAACGAATTCGTCGAATCGCGCGAGTTCCGGACTTCTCGACGACAAAAGTCACCCGGCTGGAAGCTGGTTGCTTTTCCTTTCTGCTGATTGGCTGAAGTTGCAGCCGCGAGAGCAAACATGGATGTGGTGTAATGATAACGCGGGTGTTATACTTATGCCACCCGGCAAGGTTTTAACTTTGGCCTAATCCATGCACCCGGCGCTAATCTCGATTGAGAAAGTGTAAACAAACAGGGCCGTGCGACGCCCCCGGGACCGGGAAATGCGCTGATCTCGTAAACAGACTTCCACTTCTGACCACCCTCGCCGCAATTCCCACGTCACCTATCCTTCTTCAATCCACACTCCCATTTTCCATGCGAACTGGGATCGTCTCGAAGGCGAAGCAGCAGTCTATTTCCTTGATTCAGAACCGGAACGTGTCTCGCTCGTTCTTCTCCATTATGCAAAGATCGCTTCGCAGTGTTCGCTCCGCCCCGTCGTCGCTGAGAGCGCAGTTCTTGCATTCGTCTGCGTCTACGCCGAATCCGAGTCATGTTCTGAACAAGACTGGAGCCGGGTACAAGAACCTGACTGTCGATAACTTGCGTTCCGAGTGTCGTAAGCGCGGGTTGAAGGTCAGCGGAAACAAGCAGCATGTATGTTGGGCACTCTTTAATTTAAGCGGATATGTTTCGTTTCTTCTGGTCACTTACTAATTATGTATCTAGCTTGTTGATCGTTTACTCGTTGACGATGCACCTTCGTTCTCAACCTTGGCGTCACCTTCGAAGCGTAAGCCAGCGTCTCCGATCCCAGCCATGCCGACCACACCGCAAGCAAAGTCCATCTCGACCGCCGTTTTTGCGAAATCGCCAGTTTCGACGCCTACGAAGTCTGCTGTGGCTTCGCCGTTCCAGAAACAGGTCGCGCGGTCGATGAAGACGGCGCAGGTTACAAAGGCGAAGGATGATTCGTCTACGATTGATTTTTATAAGATGCCTATTATCACGCCTTCGGAAGATTCGTCGGAGCTGATGATTGTGAGTGTCTCTTTCTTTGTTTCGGTGTCCTTTTAACTTTGCTAACTATTTCCAGCCCGTGATCCCGACGAACTTCACCACGCGCACTGTGCTCCCGTCAGTCCAACCCGCGTCGCCTCCTGAAATCGTTCACGTCAGCGGCGACTTTGCCGCGGTCCCGATCCAGGAAGTCGCCAATAATGTCAACATCAGCGAGGTCAACTCCGACCAGTACAGCGGGTCTCAGGAAGAACTGCAGTCACGGGATAAGCTTGTGCTTACGTCGATCTTTGCTGGCACGCTTGCGTGGTTTGGACTGGGATCGTTGTTGGATAAGGAGTAAGTAGGCTGTGGCCGGAGGTGAGAGCTGGTTAGGGATAGTTTAGTGCTGTATTGCTGGGGATCCTGAGATTTGTTTTGGAGTATATCGATGGTTCGATAACTATTTTGATTTATTTATGATAACATGTGCTGTCGGGGATAAATGTATTACCTAAATTGCGAATACAATTGATTTTACTTAAGAGTTCGCCATATCTAAAGCTCTGTGGCCCGCTGCTTCAGCAACACGACTACATAAAAAAGATCGTCGATACTGGTGCGAGATTGAGACCGCTGCGTATCGTTGCATCGTATCTTTGCATAACGCAATTCATATCTTCCCGTTGCTGGCATGAGTAGTTCCTGATACCCCACATTGCCTCCTGGATATCGCCAAAATCTTGGATTCCTGGTATCATAAGCATCTTGCAGATTCCTGCTCATAATACAATTAAATTCAACGTCTCCACTCGTCTACTCGGCTACGCGTTAACCTTAGCACCTGCGCAATCAGACGCAGTATATGCGCGAACCGCTGTCGATGGAGTAACTTTCGCAATCTGTACGGGAGCGGGAAGCGGTATACCTTGCGAAGCCGAAGAGATGCAATAAGTAAAGAAAGAAGGAGTGACGGACAGATGGAGTGTCAGACTGTCAGTGAGATGAGAGAGTACATGTGAGATAAACTGATCGTATAGGTGCAATTAACTGTTGACATGGACGATTTATGTACGAGGTCGAGATTTGTTGGGTAAAATTAAAATCTGAAATTGAATTTAATCGATTCTGGGGATCAAGTTTATAAAACTTCGATCAAACCCATGCACATGCATATACAATATAGAGAATTCATTCGAATTAAAGCTGCATAAATACGTTTTACATACATCGATGCACTCATAAGTCATAACAAGGCATCTGTTTCACTCAGAAAATCTTCCATATAGACAACATGAGTGTAAGAGACGCGTCCGGTTCCGCTAAGGATTCCCCAACCGATTCGAGATCTGTCCCGTCTACTAATTCAATCACTCGACAATTACTACATGATACATTTGGCAAGATGCAGGATACATCGGTGCATGCGTTTGCAGGAGCTGTGGCTGGGGTGTTGACCGGGATGGTCGTGTGTCCTCTAGATGTCGTGAAGGTCAAATTACAAGCGCAGGGCAGTTTCGCGTCTCTAGGAATTGCTAGTGACCAGCAATACAATGGGTTGAGAGGTATATATATATCCAACATAGATAGGCCATCAATAATTCAAGATGCGGAGACTGATAGCGACAGGCACAATTAAATCAATTTGGAGAAGCGAGGGGATCAGAGGATTTTATCGAGGATTGGGGCCAGCCAGTATTGGATACGTTCCTACGCTTATGGTGTACTTCACAGCGTACGAACGGTGCAAGAAAGAATTGGCTCAGTTTACTAGTATGATTTTCGTTGAGCTGTAGGGTTATCATTTCTGACTCTTTCTAGGCATCAAAGATATTCCATTTGTCATTCCATTCCTTTCTGTCGTCGGTGCAGGCACCGCTTCGACTGTAATGACCAACCCAATCTTTGTCATCAAGACTCGGCTAATGTCTCAAAATTCCAATACTTCATGGCAGTACAAGGGGTCTATTGACGCGTTACGGACGATGTATCGGAAGGAGGGTCTGATTTCTCTCTACTCTGGTATCTCACCTGCATTGCTCGGCCTTGCAAACTTCGCTGTGCAGTTCCCTCTATATGAGGAGTTCAAGCGTCTGTTTGTACCACCGGCTACTGAAGACGCATCTCAGCTTCGCAAAGTCGGAGGAGTCTTGTTAGCGTCAGCTACCGCAAAGACTATCTCCTCTTCAACCACTTACCCGCTTGACGTTGTTCGGACGCGCATGCAGATTCAAAGAGGACTGCCACATGATGCCAAAGCAAGGTACAATGGAATTCTGAAAACGGCAATCACTATGGCGAGAGTTGAAGGCTGGAGAGTGTTTTATGTTGGTCTTGCTGCGCATATGCTTAGAACCGTGCCGGCTAGCGTGGTTACACTGATTTCATTTGAAGTTGTGGTTGATAATATTACTAGACTCCGGTAGTTTAGACACGTCTCTTTTCGGAGCGCGAAGATGTGCTGTACGGAGCACGAATATTTACTCTCACTGCACTTGTATTAGATCAGGTGAAATTTGGTTGTACATGATTGCACCGCTGAATCTCGAGGATTTGGTCGAATTTGAGCGCAGCTCAAAAGGCGAGATGAAATGTTCGATGTATATATGGAACCGGCGCTTGGATCAGAATTCGGGCCTGGATAATGTTTAGAGGTCACTATAGAAAATTGCTTCACAATCCATGGAGAAACTGGATCATCATTATACACAGACACAAGCTTTCCGAGTAAACTCCGCCAATCACTGGACATCGGAAACCAGTCAATTCGACGCGGCGAGTCCTACAAACTCCGATATTCCCGACCCCACCCTGATCCGATGCAAACTTCGAACGCTTCCGGTACACTTTCCTCACTCGTTCATGAATGCTGCATATTCCTATTCATGTATGTGGTCATACGTTGAGATTGACGCGCACGACATTTCGTGTATCATAGACCGAGCTCTCAGGGTATCCGAGCTTGCACGTGCATCCCACAACATTAGGCACCGAGAATTGACCTTTAAGGAGCCAGACAGCAGACTCAGCCAGTTAAGATCGCGTTGAACAGGCTTAGCCTATTACAGGCCGAGTTTGAAACGCACTTAATCGAGTACGATATAGAAAAGAGCAGAGACCCGTCGCGGCACGGACCGACCGAGCAAGCCCCGGCACAAGCGGCGCATCTCGGCCGGTCGGCGGCGCTGATTATAGGGGATCTTTCATCATCAGCCTTGCAATTGCAATGAACTTCGTAAGGATTCGCCGCATAAAATAGAGCTTTGAGCTAGAATTAGAGAGATGACTATAAAATGCCGATATAGCGCGGAAGTGCGGTAGCTGTCTTATAGGGGTGGATTTTGTTGGACGGACGATAAGGCGGGGTTGGCAGATGGGAGCTTAATTCGGGTTCCAGAAACTTTGGAACCAGAGATATCTTGCATTCATACTTGATCCGCTCCTCGTCGTGCAAAGATCTAAAATCCAGATATTCACTTTATAAACTCTGCTATATCGACTGATTAGATAAATCCGTATGTCCAATTACTCAATCTACACTTCCTGGACATACATTTACGAGGGGTTGACCGACTGAGGTTCAAGCAGGCGCGCAACCCGCGAGAGTCGTAAAACCAGCCGAGCCAGGTCCGTCGAACCGGACCGGACGAATAACTCCCACCGCGTTCGACTCGATCGAGCTCTCTTCAGCTCAAGCTTGCTAAAGCAACTCGCGCTGGCACGTATATATTCCGTCTGCACAACGAAAACGTGTACGTCTATAGCTTGATTTGCTCGGACTGCATTTTTCTCGACGGGTATTTGTGTGTCTATGCTTGTGTTTTTTTGGTAGGCTTCTTACGTTGACTAGAGATATTTTTGAGCGCGGAAGCCAATTTGTCATTAAGTGCACCGCGTGCGCTGCCAGTATTACGCTTGCTATATTCAAAGATCAGTCAATCAGATTTAATTTGACCAGCTCGCGATATACTTGGGTTCTTTTGTCAAGACGACGAGAAATGCATTGATGCGAAGGTGTCGGTCGTTTCTTATGTCATCGCGATCACCTACTAGCGCGTCAATTCCGGCTGATCTTCGCGGGCGCCATCAATCAATATCATCAACTTCACCATCATCCAGAATTTTCCTTTTAGTAGTTTTGCCATGAGTGGCAGCCAGTCCAATGAAACTGGCAAGCTTGCATCAAGTACGCCAGTACCACCGTCACAACAGCCACACTCGCTACCGATACCGACGCAATTAACAATGTCGAGGTCAATAATGCCGTCGCCGATTACGTCGTTTGAGAGTAGGCTTTCGCATATACACGACTCGGAAATGTATGCAATTGGTGGAGCTACTGCTGGTGTCATCTCAGGCCTGGTGGTGTGTCCTTTGGATGTAGTCAAGACGAAGTTACAAGCGCAGGGTGGCTTCACAAAGTATGGGATTGTACAACAGCATTATTATCACGGATTTCGAGGTAAGCTTGTTTGGTGTTACGGAACGAGGGAATAAGGTGACTGACATACGTTTAAGGCACTATAGCAACCATTTGGAAAACCGAGGGCGTGAAGGGGTTCTACAGAGGAGTTGTTCCGATAACTTTTGGATATCTGCCAACCTGGATGATCTATTTCACAGTTTACGAGCGGTGTAAAAAACTCTTTGGAGAATCGACCGGTGAGTATTTAGTTGTCATGGATGCGAGAAAGAGAGTTATCTAATTAGGATCACAGCAACCAAGGACCATCCTGTATTTCAGCATATTGTATCAGCACTAGCAGCCGGCGCATCCTCCACGACCTTGACGAATCCGATCTGGGTCGTCAAGACCCGATTGATGACGCAGAGCTCAAACACATCATGGCACTACAAAGGAACGATTGATGCCTTTCGAACGATGTACAAAAACGAGGGCATTGTCTCGTTTTACGCCGGCTTATTTCCAGCACTGTTGGGACTTTCACATGTCGCGGTGCAATTCCCGCTTTATGAGGAATTCAAAGTTCTGGTTGCGCCAGCTCCGGACGCGCACGCGTCCGAGTCGAGGAAAGTTGTGGGCATCATTTTCGCATCGTGTGTTTCGAAAATGCTGGCGTCGTTGGCGACGTACCCGCACGAAGTTATTCGAACGCGCATGCAGATCCAACGCGGATTACCGCACGAAGGGCCGAAACACAAATTTGATGGCATAGTACGTACGGTTATCAACCTGATGAAGGAAGAAGGATGGCGGGGGTTTTATTCGGGATTGGGAACGAATCTGGTACGGACGGTACCTGCGAGCGCGGTCACGTTGATTACCTATGAGCTCATTGTGGAAAAGCTCACGAAGATTAGACAAGCTGCTCATTCTGATTAGGCGCTTTTTGCATATATATTTTCAACTTGATGTGTGCCATGTGCACTCAAGTTTGCATTCATTTGTCGTATAGATAGTTAACTATATATAACGTATTTTTAGACTCTGCGGAGCTGGATACTCAAGTAAATAGTGACCACTGTATATAGCCAATAGCCAATAGCCGGATAACCATAATCTGTCAGGTCTGCAGTATATGGCGTCCAATACATATAGCAGTCTTCACAGCACTACATCTGAGAGATGAAATGAATAGCTTACATCGACGAGCAGACGACTTGTACTGAGCAATGTTGGCGCGCACATGCCAGAACTCTTGATCTGGGCCAATAAAGCAGCCGTTCATCGAAACAAGGAAGGCTGTGGTATCTTGCTCGATCAAGTTGACAATCAAGTTGACAATCTAGTTGACAATCAAGTTGACAATCAAGTTAACGGAGATCATAGATCATTCTAGCGATCAAGCTTGAGTTCTTCCTCGCGCAACTTGGCCAGCTTGGATTTCTGCTCAGCAGGCAGATTCAGATTTTTATACCGATGGTCGATCTGCTCGAAGATTAGCTAGACCGATTTCGAGAATACAAGAGAGGTCGTCTTACCTCTTGATCGATTACAGTCTCGATCTTGGGAGGCTTTGCAGTTGAAGATGATAATGAAACTGCAAAGATCATGATAGTCTATCCGCGCAAGTTAATTACATATCCTGCGCCTTGAAAACAAGATCCCGAAAAGGAAAGGAAAGCACTCACGCTCCCGATAAACAGTAACGGCCACATAAATTTCTGTAAGCGAATTGATCAGCTTTTTTCCGCGTTCCCAATCCTGTTGTTTGTTACATACCCGCTTATCCTTCCCCAACGCACGCCAGTAGATACTGGGCTCTTTGCCTGATCGCCGACGCCATCCTGACGGCCGCGGGATCGTACTCGGATCGACGACGCCGTCGAGAAGCTTGCTCGCGTCGTGCCTGCGGTTGCGTAGCATGCTCATGATGTTTCCCAGTAGCTTAAATGTGATTCGATTATATGCAAGGATCGAATTGGAGTATCACTCTAATAGCCGAGAGAGTTAAGATGAGTAGATGACGCAATGGATCAGGGGCAACACGAATCCCTTCCGTGAGAGATGTAATATGGCGAAGGCAGTTGTGAATCAGCGTTTTCTCGCAAACGACCGCATTAAAGAAAGCAACGCTGAACGCTTTTGATGTTTCACAAACTGCAAACCGATTGCAGCCTGCAAAGTGCAAATAGCCGACGTCTGTCTATCCACTATCAGTTTTCAGATCACTGCTAGTCTGTTAGTGCTACTGCTACGCCGCATAGTGCGTGATCGTGAGTTATGCAAGGCCCAAATTGAAATGCAGAGGCAAGAATGCAGTGCCGCCGTGCAGCAGGAATCAAGCCTAGTCTGGATTCGTGCGCCGGCCGGCCTTAAGCTTTCGCTGTTGCGAGAACTACGCCGCATAGAGTTTAGAGGTTGAGTCGCGAGTCGCACGGGTTTGAGTTCGGCCGGCCGTTTCTGGACGGATCCAGGTTCGCCACGCGGTCGACAGAAAATGCCGCGATGGAAGACTTGGAGAGCTGGAGAGTTAAAAGACAAAAGAGTTTGCAGACCGGAAAAGCAGTCACGGCGGCGGCCAGCTTGCCTGGTAAAGTGAGCCAGCCAAGTTCGGAGCTTCCGCCGGGGGTCTAACCTCTTCAGACCGAGCAGAGCAGCAGCAGCTGCTGCGTTCCGGACAGGACAAGACGTGACCTGGGCGTGCTGTGAAATTGCAGACTGCTTCCCACGCAGCTGGATCCGGTCTTCTATCTGGCATCAGCAGCAGCAGCCGATCGCGATCAACAATAAACAAATAAAACTGGAACAGTAGTGAGTGAGACCCGGCGCCCGGGATCAGAAACTCAGCGACGAGACCAGAATCTGAATCTGATTCTGACCCCTGAGTCGCAGCTCGCGTGGCACGCCGCCGATTCCGCATTTTTACTACGGCGGCCTTGGAAGCCAGCCAGTCCAGAGAGCAGCAGCAGCAGCACAGCTGGATCCGGCGACCACGACTCCACAAGACCGCATCGCGAGCAACTGCACGCGCTGCGCTGCTGCTCGCAACGCAGCGAAACGCGCCCGAACCTCGCGTCTTTCGGCCGCCCGCCGCCATTTACCCGCCAAGCCCGCGAGACGCAGCTCGGACCGGCCGTGGGAAACCCGCTTTGCTTTTAGTGAAGTCTCAGGCAAAGGGAATTAGCATAAACTAAATCATCGCGCTAACGAGTTTGGCGACACGAAAACGCACATTTTAGGGAAAAGCCACCCGGACGCCCAACCTCGGCAACATGGCTGGCTGGCTGGGCTGGGCTGGGCTGGCGGGTATTGGATTGTTTCGTCGGCGCGATGGGCCGCCAATTTCAAATTGCAGCGCAGCACAAACCGCAGATATGCTGCTGCGCCGGCGGGCTCCAGCGTTGATTGCTTTATCGCATTCCGCTGCTAGGTCGTTTCCGGCGTTGCCAATTGCCAATTACTGGAAGTCGCGATTTGCTTACGCTTGTCTGTCTTCTGGTCCTCCGGATCAATCATCGATCAACCATCGATGATCCAGCTTTCGTTTTCCACAAGTCGTACAAATCACGCCCAGAGGCCAAAACCCTCCCATCGGACCTGCAAGCCGACATCCGTACTGCTTAACCCGATCCGTTCACTTATGGTTGCGCTTATTCGGCGACCGTGCTGACTTTGCCCATCGGGAGCGCGGCACGTGATCGCGATTAAAGTAGCCCGGGATCGGGCAGCTCATCGCCACCCCGCGCACGGCATACAAAGCACAATCAACAGTACAATCGCCCGACATCTTCACAGAGATACTCATAGAGAAACAGATTAGAATAATTAGATTAAAGAATAAGTCGCAGATCACAGAAATTGAAAAAAACTATTACAAAAAACATTATATATCCGTCGCAAGCCCGGAGTGCCGGGCGCGGAAAGAGCAGGCAGATCGAGAGTCGCTTGCTTCGCAATCCACAAAACCCACCACCACACCCCCCAAATATAACCGCCAAAATTGCCGCCCGCTTTGCCCCCACACGCCCACTACCCCGTCTAAAAAACCCACCGTGTACCAACAAGCAAAATAAGAACCAAAAACAAAATTACAACACGAGAGACACGTTGAAACACATTACGTCGTACCCAGAGACACAAAAGGAAGACAAACGCAAATCAAAATCAAATCAAAAACAAAAACCCAAAATTAACCATTAGTGAGGACAGAATTATCGATGCTCGTAGCAGCAGATCAATCAGCAAGCAGAGTGCGCCCCAAAATATACTGTACAGGCCCCCGATCGGTCGACCAACACGATTCCAAGATAAAAACACAAATTAGACCAGTAAAACAGAGATTGCTGAGATCACTAAACAGATTGAACTGTGCGAGTTAGTAACAGATCCAAGTGACAAGCGGCATCAGAATAAGAGAAGAACATACCTTTTAGTATAAGTTAAGCACCATTATTTTCTTTTGGGTAAGAGCGACACGCAGGCCAACCCCTCCAACTCCAAAATCAGACCAAACCCATATAACTCCGGTCACCATACCGCCCGCCTCCAAGCAATAGCAATAGCAAAAGCAAAAAGAGATCTAACGCTTGCAGTTTTCGCCGACAGCGACGCCGCTGCCACAGTACAGGCACGCGTATCGGCCGACAGACTGAGTAGATCGCATGGTGACCCATTCGCCCTTCGCCGGGATCCGGCCGCACGAGGACGAAAGACATCTTGCGCCGGTCTTTTTGTATCTAAAATTGAAAACACGGTTAGTATACTGTCTGTCGTGGCAGATCAGACTAGATCGTCGTACCTAAGACCACATGAATTGCACAGCTGGCCGGCCTCGACAGACCAGCTCGGACGCCAACACGGCGACTGATCTGATCCGCACGAAATGCACTTGCGACCACTGCTGTTGTGGTTCGAATGTAAAGTCGCGGAAGCAGGCTTGGGAGACGGCGAAGCGGACGGAGGAGGGCTGCACAGGCCCGTGTCAACGAAATCAGACTGCTGAGCAAGCGCCTGTTGCAGCAATTGCTGCTGGTGCTGCTTCTCCTGCTTCTCCAGCTGCTGCTGTTGCTTCTTTGCCAGGTTGGACGCGTGCGATTGCGCGTGTTGGCTCAAATGCGACGATCTAGGCGTGCGCGGAGAAGATGTTGAGCTGCTCTTCTTTGCCGGCGCGGGCGGTGCCGCGTACGGTTTGCTGGCCCGGTCGAACTTGTATGAATGGTTGCGACGGATCCAGGTTTCGATCTGGGGTCGCCATGAATCGCGCGGGGCAGTGTCCGGGTAGAACATGCTGAGCGCGATATCCGGCTCGTCGTCGTCCGCGAGCGTGGACGATGACCGAGAGAGACTTGGTCGCCGTGTACGGCAATCTTGGTCGTCTGCTGCGCAGTCGTCGGACGAGAAGCAGGCTTCGCTGGTCGGTGTGGGCAAGGCAGCGGCGGCGGAGGCCTTGCATGAGTCGAAGGACGGCGGATCGAAGACGACGCGGTGTGCGAATGCGCGGTTGAAGGCGCGATCGAAGACACGGTCTTCGGCGGGCGGGAAGCCAAAGTCCATTGACGGGTTTGGCGACGGCAGGCCGGTGCTCTCGAGGACGACGGTCATTGTGCAGAAGGTAGAGCTCTTTGATCTGGGATCAATTGCGTGTCGCGGGAGCGGCAGATCAAGGTGTTGCCGGGGGGCGAGGGCGAACAATTGCAGAGGGACGAGCAGGCACGCGACAGCAGGGCACGCGACAGAGATGAGGAAGACAGGATCGATGGGGGGGCGCGATGCCGTTTAAAGGCGGCCGGGGCGGGCCGAGGGAGGGCGATGGAGCGTGCGGGCGAAGGTTTGATTGCGGGCGGGTGGCGGGGACGAGAGAGGAAGAGCGTCAGGCACGAGAATCGCAGAGTCTCGCGACCGAACTGAGTTCTGCGCGCGATGAGTTCCGCCGGGGAACGCATCGCTCTAATCGCGCGCGCGTCGCGTCGAGCGTCGCTCTGCTCGAGCCGGCGCGCCGCGCTGCGGTGTGTCTCGCGCGCCGCCAATGGCGCGCCCTGGATTTGCGCGTCGTGTCGCGCCGAGTCGGGCGAGTCGGCCCGGGCAGCGCAGGGCGAGGGCGAGGGCCAGGGCTGGCCGGAACGGGCAGCGGGCTCAAAAACACCAAAATAACCGCGGCGGGTCGGGTCGGGTGGCCGGCGGCTTCACTACTGCTAGACTATAACTAACTAATCCGCAGTATTTTACTACGAAGTCGCGAGAAGATAGTTGTAATTCCAAGCTTGCAAGTTGCAACTTGTTGATCTTGACTGGTCCAGAGTCCAGACAATGAGTCGCGAAGTTGAAACGCGCTCCAGCACACGGATCGATCATGATTCACCGATCTGCTGCACCCAAACAACCGCAGCTGTCTAGAATAATGCCTCCGACGAGCCAGCGCAGAAAGCGCACTCAGTTAACTAATTCGAATAAATTGTCGAAAAATTCAAAAACCACGGCCGGCCTGAACAAACGTCAAACAGCGGCGTATTCGCGAAGTTTAGTCGCTCGCGTGGCCGGCTCATCGCGTCGGATCGCACACTCCGCGGCCACGGCTTCGCCGCGCCGGCTGACTTTTGATCTGCGATCTCAATCTGGCGTCCGGCGACGGCGACTCGTGTCCGCCACGGCGGGAGCGTAAGTGGTTTAAGGGAAGGCTGCAGGCAGGCCGTGTAGACGGAGCGAGAGTGCGGGACGCAGCTGAGCTCGCGGACCAGGCGCGAAGCAGCAGAGTTGCGTTCCGACTGCAGCCAAGACCGCGATAACGATAGAGGCGCTCGCTGTCTCTCCCTGACGAGATCGCCAGGCACTGAAAGCCTTCAAAGTGCTCACTGATCAGGATGAGGTCACTGATCCGCTTCGCCTTTACAGCGTCCAGCAGCATGATCTGCGCTGGACATGGACAGGCCCTGACGTGGACAGGTCGAGATCTGGAGTTGGATGGATGCTGGACTCCGCTCAGCATTACAGCAATCCCGGTAGTACAAACAGATCACAAGCCATGCTGGCTCGATCCGCTGCGAAAAGCGCCAAACGAATTGAATGACCTCTAATTTCTATTTCATAAATTACAACCCACGCCAGATCCAGCTAGTATCCCGCGCTGCCTATCGCCAATCCGGAAAAAATATCGCGGGCGACTAGTTGGCTGCGAGTTTCCGGCACCGATAAACAGCAGCTGTGCTCGTGCTCCAAAAGTTTAGTTGCGCTGCCCGGCCGGAACCGCCAGAGCGGCCAGACGTCAATGCTATCGCGTGCCGGCACTCCAACGATCGCAGATCGACTTTCGTCTTTCTACTTGATCCTCCTGTTTGTAGCAAGTAGCAACAGCCTATACCGGAGACTAGACCAGATCGTTGAGCACGACTAAACGCGGCCAGAACTCGCCATAAAACGCAGCAAGCACATACGAACGGGCGCTCGCCAGTCCTCGGGTCCGCCTTGAGTAGACTTTGCGTTAACTCTGAGTTAACTCTGAGTTAACTCTGAGTAACTCAGCAAAGCCAAACGCACAGGAAATGTCGACGGCCGCCGCGGCGCGTGTCGACCGACAGCCCGCCCTGGTTTAACAGCTTAACGTCCCGCGCGCCGGGCCGCGGTGGGTTTTCTGTGGCCGGAGTTTGCGTTTTTGGAGGCACAACACGCTAAACACTGCGCAAAAAGCAAGCACAGCTCATTTTGCCGCAGCGGAAGCTAAAACCTGCCCGGATTACTATTTGCAGCAGTTCAAGGCGCTCTCAGCAGTCGCTGGTTCTCTCGCTGCGGGATCATTTTGATCCCGGCCACGGCTCGCGTGGTGTGGTGCAGTCACTCAGTGGTCCTGGTCCGGCCGGTCCTGGTGATGCTTCTCGTCTGGCGAGAAGTTACAAGTGTACGAGTATAGCGCGTATCGCTTCGCCTGGCTGCAGGTGCCGCGGCGTGCTGCCCAACGCAAGAATCAGCGAATACAGCAGCAGCGCAGCAGCAGCGCACGGCCAATATCGTTATTAAGCCGATCGATGCGATATGCTCGGGACCGGACTGGCCTGCGCGGGTACAACAACTGTTTATGTTTAGTTCGCACTGGCGGTCTGTTCGCGCACTTCGGTCACATCGCCGCCGAGACCGAGACCGAGCCGAGACTCTCGGTCTCGACAGCTGGACCAAAGGGCCCTGTTTGGCCCTGGTTTGCGCTGTTCGCGCTGCCTCTGCCTGCTGGCCACCGTCTCGCCGCAGCAGCAGCAGGCCGGCCGGAATATCCGACCGGGATCGCTCGCGTGTGCAACGGCGCGGTGGGAAGGGGTTCCCAGGTTTCCAGAAGGCAGCTCCTGCAGCGCCACGGGAACCAGCCCACACAACTTTAGTGAAGGCTGAATTCCACGCGCCGGCAATGGTCGCGCAGCGCGATAGCGCTCAACTCATCGCACCCAGCGCCGGGAATGTGCATTTGATTAGATTTCATACTGCAGCAAGGCGAAACTCTGATCGCGTACGTCTGCGTTCGCCAAATTCAAATTGCAATTGTCGATTTGGTCAACTCCACAGCTGTGATTGAGCATGAGACTGACACGAGACTGAGCACCGAGCACCGAGCACTGAGCACATCCCGCGTCTTCGGATCCCAATCGCAATCGCAACGCTGCACGCGGGCCGTTGCTGCTCATTGATCCCGCGGCGACGCAACGCTGTGCTTGTCCGGATCGCGTACTCGTTTAACTGCTCCTCGAGCACGCAGTTGACAGCTCGACTGCAGTAAGTTACATAATTTCCACTTAACGGTGCAAACTCTGGACGTTTGGTTTTGTGGCTGCTATCGCCGGCACATGCAGACGAGAGTCTCGAGAGTCTTGAGGGCGCACGCATATTTCATGATGTGGTTTAGCAAAGCAACGTCATCCGGCATTCCCGCATGCCCGGCGTAGTCTTGCTTGTCTAGGACGCTGTTCTATAGATCAGCTCTGCGGACAGACTGCGGTATATCTGTATCCTCTGGTTGATCCTGATCCACCGTGATCGAGGATAGCAATCTGCACGTGGCAGACTGATCTGAATTCTGGACTTGACATATGGCGCGGTCACTCTCTCACTTGTATCTTCCTCAATTCAAGGGTCTGGAATTTCGCCTTGCCTCTGAACTAATATGCTGATGTTGTTTGGTTCGCAATGCAGTCAAGCCTGCCGACTGCCGAGTCAGCATAGCGTGACGAACGAAGAACAGGTTTAAGACACTTCTCCAAAAGTCTCAGAAAGCTTCCTCGAGGTCGCACATGCTATAAAACCATGACAGGACTGTTGCACGTAAATCCGTCGATCCTCGTCAGCGGCTTCCTCTCGAGACTCATAACAATTTGTTAAACTTCTTCACATGCTCCGCACTCGGATCATCCGCGGCCCTGCTTGTACACACATGGTGACATGATTTTAAGCTGCCATCTCTGAATTATCTTGCGCACGCTGGCTGCCCGACTCTCCAAAGTCTGTCACCAGCACATCCAGGTAATTGGCAGACCAACCGCCGCAGCGGTAGCAAAGTGCGCAAGTGCCTCAATGTAATTGCCAAGATTTCTGATTGTTTTTTTATCTTTTTGGAGATGGTCTCTTCGGCCGTCCGTAACGGCCCGGAACTGGAAATCTGTCCGGTGAACGCGATCGTTGGGAAGCTCTCCAAGGTCGCACTCGTTTAATCTTAAATGTTTCTCCGAACCGCTCTGACCACCTCAACTACTTTGTCCTCTTTGGGTCAATGTGGTGCTCCTTGCTGCATCGATCCCTCAGAAACTAGTTCGTGTTACACTCTACCAGGCCCCGGCAAAATATGTCTCGAGCAAATTTCAAAGGCCCGAAAAGCCCTCAGCTGAGCAGCTCAAAAGAAAGGCGATGCAAGAAGCCCATTAGGTGTGATTGATGCCTGGCAACTACTTCAGTATTGTACAGGCGTCTTGACCGCGCGGGTCACAGCTCATCATACAATTCTTCCGATCCGATAAGTGCGGCCGTCAGAATCAGTAAATCTCGCTCAGTCTCCTTCCCAGGGCCGGTATTTTTGTTATCTCTAACGATTTTATTTATTTTTTCTTGTTTATGATCGATCAGAAACCAGCTTGCAGAGTGACTTACTTTTTCGATTCAAAAGACTGGCTCCCGCACGTGAGTGCAACAATCTTATCAATAAACCTTGTGACTAATCTTTTTTTTTTATCGTAAAACGAGACCGCTTGGGCCCCAGATATATTTGACAAAAAAAAAGGTACGAGACCTAGAACTATAAGACACATACGACACTAACACTCATGA
>JAJLTV010000110.1:0-43154 GCA_030568405.1 Myxozyma monticola | reverse complement strand
AGGCGGGCGGTGCTACTGACAGATGGACAGATCAGACGACCGCTATATTCCTTGGGCTTTGTGTTGAACTATCACGAGTATGTCTTCTAGTTGTTTGATAGTTGATGGATTGTGCTGACTGATTCTAGATGCGCGCTTGAAGCCTTGGTTCGCCGCACTTTCAACACGGGCAACAACAACTACTACTACCACGCTACCGATCTCGAACACGCGCTCGCTCAACTATTGCATTTTGCACTCGCGACACGAAGCTGTTTGATCGATGAAGTTGTTGCCAGGAATTGTCGACTGATCTGTTGATGAAGGATGTGGATGATTGAAGAGATTATAATGATTGATAACTTGTGTATACAATATTTTATGTAAAATTTTGAAATTTAATTAACTCTTTTATGACTGCAACTTACTCAAAACGTACTTAAAAGGTCTCAATTTAAATTCTGACTGCAGGAGGCTGGGAGCATTTTTGAGTGTCACGATAGTGCGGCTCGAGATGGCGCGTTGTCAATTCGTTAAACGCCATGCATGGCCTCAACCTCTGTGGATCTCACCTAGCACTCCCCTGAGCAGCTGCAGCTACTGCTTCGATTTTTCAGCTAATTGTTGAGCGTGGGTTACAGTCCGCAGTTATGAGTTAAGCCTTCCGGTAGTGCTTCAATGCTTTCAAGGCTGTAGAATCGGTTATACGTTATAGTTAGCTTTTGAGCCGTTTTATCTCCGAATTATTGCATTTTACAATTCAATCCAGAGCTCAATTTATCGCCCATCCCCGAGAAGACGCGGAATACAGATTTAACTTGTTCTCGACTGTTTTTGTGGCTAAAATACAACACGCTTTGCCAATCGGACGTGGGTGCGACTGAATCGACGACATGATTGAGAGTGTGGAAGTTCCAGCGCTGGCCGAGGTGCCCGAGCCGCTGGCAGAGACCCTGAAGAGCGCGACTATCACAGAGACCGCGGAGCCAGCACGAGTGGCACCGCATTCCGACCTGTCGATCGATGATGTGCCGAGGGAGCTACTTGTTGGCAAAGATTTCGAAAATGCAAGCAAGGCCGACAGCGAGTTTACTCGGTTTTCGTGGGAAAAGCTGAATGAGATCATTGGTTAGTTAAACTGTCGGCCTTCCCCGTGCGTGATCTGGTCTAATAGATATCTATAGGGAGCAATCGGCTGGAGTTATTGGGCAGAGTCCCGTCGGATCTGCGGTATTATCTGATTTGGAAGGCGGGCATTGTCAAGGAATTCAAGTCTGTAACGAATTTTCTGCTGTGGGAACGCTTGCACTGGGGTCCTGATGAGTCGTTGCTGGATCCCGTTGGGTCGCGGCTTTTTGAGCACAGAGGTACGCAGTGCTCTTGTGATTTTTATAAGATTGACTAATATGCCTGAGGCTAACGTGCTCGCTAGTTGACTATAAGATCCTGTTGAACGACTTCCCGTACGGACTTGAAGATGGAATTATTCACGTGGTCGTATGGACAAAGATTTCGATCCCGAAGCAAGAGACCGCGGCCTCTACCGCAGACCTTACGCCTGTTGCGCGTGAGTCGATTCAGAACTTTGTTGATACGCGGTTCAAAAATCCTTTAGGGATGGAGTCAAAGGACATTTTATGGTTCAAGAACTGGGCGGCCTTGATGAGTATCCGCGACATTGACCATTTCCACATTTTGCTTAACAGACCTCCGATGGACGATCGGCTAGTCAGTATACTTAGCGAGGATGACGTCGAAATTAAGCGGAAGCTATCGGAGGTGGACTCGCGCGCGAAGCTATAGGGGCGATTACTATTAGAGATATAGAAGGGATTAGACGGGCAATAACTGTACAATAGTTCCAAGTTGATAGCCGATCATTTGACTTTTCTATTCATTAATCATTTTGCTACTATTTGTTTTACTTTAGAGGTTATGGATCGTCAGACAATAGACATACAGCTCTTAGATCTCAAGGCAAATGTATGGAATAGGCAATAGACAAAACACACTCAATGCTACGCAGTAAGCAGCACTGTAAATTAAGGGGTCTGTGTCGACATCGCTGTAGTTCAACTTGTACGCTGCTTTCCGTAACCAAGGATCAGATACACGTTCTCTACAGGCAATTGGATGCCCTACAGCTATAAGTACTGTTTATCGACTTGTAAATATGTCAAAATTGTCAGTTGTATGATATAACAGACTGTATCGCATTTCTTTTTCCAGCTCGTCCTTTGCATCTTGTGTCGTCAGTATGGATTACTTCTCTCAGCCGGGCTCTCAGCAACCACCGTTACCGACCAACGGGTCATCGCATTATTCCCCGGTTGCCTCTCAATCTGCCGCAGATTTGAGCCATTACAGCAACGATGAAGATGACGTGTCATATTACGATGAAGATAACCTGTCGGCCTCAGACTACGACGACAATGGACTCCCGTTCCCCAAACCGATTCAGCGCTCTGCATTTTCATCGCCCGAGACGTTTGATCCGGACGCGTTTTTAGTAGCGCAGCACAGATATCAGAGACTTGAAGATCTGCACTCACAGCTGGAGACCTGGTCCGGGACTTTACAAAAGGAGCTTGTGGAATTGATTAATCACGATTACGCGGATTTTGTGGGGTTAGGAAAGAGTGTGAGCGGGGGAGCTGGAAAAGTCGATGATATGAAATTATCGGTTATCGGGTTTAGACGAGAAGTTGAGGTGAGTGTTGTTTTCTGACATAGGAACGCAAGTTCAGTGATGCTAACCGGTCTTGGCGATAGGGTATTTCAACGAGACTAGAAGGCGTCATTGAGGAGGTTGAAGAACTACTTCAAAAGAAGAAGTTACTTCGGCAGAGCGAAGTACGTATCGATGAGGACATTCTTTATATATCTGGGTTTTTGCTGACTTGTATCGGCAGAATTTAGGACGATCTTTGTTGTTTCTTGCTCAACGTTTGGAAGAGCTCGACCTGTCGTTAAATATCAATACGGCGCCACAGCCAACTGATGATCGCGAGGACGATTCTGCGCTAGGGTAAGAACTGCTTTCTATTTCTGGGATTAATGTGAATGTTTACTAATTATCTGCAGATCTCTTGATCGACTTCAAAATCTATGTCGGGAATACACATACACAGAAAAGTTGCTGAGAAATCTTCCCCCGAAGCACCCGTTTGTGGTTGCGCAGCAATCTCGAATAGCATTGATCAGGGATACGCTACTCTCAGAGCTGCGCCAGGGCCTGAAATCTTATGCCGCGTCTTCTGCCGCGAGTGGGAATACGTCGGTAGAGGGATACGGTGAAGTTTTTAGGTATTATCATATTATTCAGGGACAGCTATAGAAAACGTGCTGGCATGGTTTGTTTCTGTTTTAAGGCGCTATTCGATTCTGGGATTGGCATTTATAGACATGTATTTGGCGTGTTAAATCTATGTAGAAATGCAGTTTATTTACGTCACGATAAATTTACGTTGTTAAGCTGCGATTTGCTTGAGAATATTAATAATAGTATAAATTTAGTTCCATAAGTTAACTATCGTAAAAGAATTGACACCAGTTAAAACCCCAAATAAAAGAAATCATATCAAAACGCAAGTCCTATAAGTATCCCAAAAAACAATATAAGCAGTACAGTATACGCATCAGTTGTATAATTTCCGATCCAGTTCGCGCAACACACTAGCAACACTTGCTACCTCTACTTGTCCGCCTTTTGTACTCAGTCTACCAACCAAAGACGGGAGTTCAACCGCCTTGAATCCCTTGTGCCGCGAGAGCGTCTGATATGCTGCCGAGCACGGGATAAACGCAGTATCCTTTGGTTGGGCAGCAGCGGCAGCAGACTTACCGCCGCAGCAGCCGCCAGGCTGGTTGCAGTTTCCGCAGCCACCACCGCCACCAGTTTTGGAGGCCAGCGAGGTACAGAAAAGGGTCTGCATGGGATCGCGCTGACAGCTATCACATGTTCCAGGCGAGAATGATGGAGTGCTAGGCTGGCTCTGCACGCCGGAAATGGGCTCAGGATGAAGCGTGAGAATCTTGTTGGTGGAGTTAGACCGCATCAGGATAGCGTGAGGATCATTCCGCAGCGGCGGTAGTGTCGTACTCATTTCGTCCGAGCCCATATTGCTCTCCATAATATGCTGCTCTCGAGCTTCCGACTCTGCAGCTTCAGCGCATATACAGGGAGTTCCAGAAGAACAGAAACCACACGGGTCCAGAACTCGAGAACCTGATCTATCCTCGTTCCGGCTCGAGGAGTATTCCGACGTGAAATCAACGGCAGCTGATGACATGTCATATTCCTGCTTGCTCGGCTGCTGATACTGCGCATGTGCCGATTGGTGAGAGTGCTCAGACTTTCGCGGAAGACTGGTAGTTTGGAACGCATGCGTGAAGTCCATCTCAATGTCGTCTTCGTCGTCTCGCCGCGCTCGCTTAATCTCACGAGTCTGTTGCACAGGCGAATGCGGCCGCTTTGGAAAGATATCGGTGGCCGGCTTTATTCCAATCTCGGAACACATGCAGTTGCCGTCGGTATGACACAAACCGCACGAGCTCGAGGCGCTCGGGGACGGATCCTGTGCATGCAATGGTGATGGATGGTTCGTAGAGTGAGCGACAGATGGCTTGCGAGCGTAGGCAGGCGGAGACGCAGCATTATTGTTCACAGTCCTTGGGGAAGAAGAGGACTGGCGCATCTGCGGCTTTAACGGCCGTCTAAGAGGTACAGATTGCGGCACTGTCGAGAGAGCCACAGGAGAGTTCTGGTAGTGCGAACCTGGGGAAGAAATAGTGGTACCGGAAGTGGATGCAGGAGAGGCTGTCGATTGAGAATCAACGGGCAGCCGCTCTTCAAGTGCACGATCCAGCATGTCCTGGCTATAATTCTGCTCGTTTCCTGGCGATGGTGCGGGGGAAACCAAATGATGCGGTGGTTGCTGTGCCATCGCCATCGGGAGGACTTGACCCGCACTACCCATAGACGCCTGCTGCGACTGAAATTGCTTGAAGAGTTCTACTTGCTGCTTGAGCTCCTCGGTGACAGATTTGAGTTGCTGGTTCTCGGCAGCAATGCGCATGAGGGTACTAGTCATGTTTGTCTCCTTCTCGTCCTTCTCGGTCTCGAGCTCCTGTAGCCTCTCTTCAAGTTCGACCACCCGCGCTGCCCGACGCTCGCGGAACGCACGCTGAGCAGCACGGTTCTGTGCCTTGCGCTTGGTAGGAGGAGTCTCGGTGGACGGCTTTCGGCCGGGCTAAAATTGGAGTCAGCAGAAGTCATCGCGAAAGGACAGTGCAGGCAACAGACCTTCGGCCTTGGCGGAAGCACCCATTCCTTTGAGGGACGAATGCATGATATTGTCGGAATGTCTTCGGTGATTTCCACCTTTATGCGCGGTGCGATAGCTGGTGTGACTGCGCTATGCTGCTGGTGCTGCTGCGGTATAGGCCCAGCAGGCGAAATGGCGACTAGAGACGCGTTAGCAGGCGGCTCCCCACATTTTCATGCCGACGAAGCGGCTAGAACAAAAACCAAAAACGCACTCGGAGTAGGCGGCATCAGAAAAACACTCCCTTCAAGGTAATTGGGGATTAGCACGAGCTGCTGGTGAGGTGGCAACGAGCGCTCCGGGGAGCGGGTCGGGACGGGGTCTAGACCGAACGCGGCGGAACGGGACGGCGGACGGCGAGCAGACAGGAACAGGCGTCCGCAAGAGTGTCACGGACGGGCGGCGCGGTTCTACCAAGGTGAGGCACGGTGTTCAAAAGCGCGAGCAAGAAAGAACTAGGGAAAGAGAAGGAGTGCCGGGGAGAGGGAGGGAAGAGCGCACGGCGATGGGGACGAAGTGAGTCGCGAAAAGGCGATGCCGGGTGTGGCGCGGCTGTGGCGGCGGCGGCCGGGTAAGGGCCTCGATCTAATCACGATGATCGCGGTCTGGGCCGGCCATCGCGCGAGCGGCGGTCCAGTCCGAGTGCAGAGCAGCTGCCCGATATCGGCCCATCGCCATCGCAGTTTGTTTAGGACTCTTCTCTTCTCAGCCGGCTTGTTGGGCTTGTTTACGACTTCAGAGCCACTTTTAGCCCGAGCAGCTCCGTTGCGGCCTGAGACTTCTCAGGTCCAGTTCGCTCCCGCCGACTCGACCCCGAACACCAACCCCAAACAGCCCCTTTATTCCCTGCTCGTCCCGTCTCCGGCTCACCCCGTTCACCGAACTCCTCGAGCTCATCAATTCTCAGCTCCAGCCAAGTGGCGCGCTGCACTTGGCGCGGCGGGCGGCCAATGGCAGAGCGCGCGGCGACCCTAATACACAGAGAAAGTTATCAGATCCTGCACGCCCGAACTCTAAAAGTCCCTCCCGCGCCTCGACCTGCCCACGCGTCCTCATCCTGACAAATTCCCGCGCCAACCACGCGTCAATTCGTCGCGCAAGCGGTCACGACTCACACAAGGCTGAGCGCTTTACTGCTTTTAGCTTTCCTCTGCAGAATCAAAGAGATTAGTCTGACTAGAGTGCCGGGCTTGACTCTTTGAATGAGACCGAGAGAAGAACCGATATCGTGTTACGTCTCCCTGTTGTAAAATGTCCACCGTGTGCTTACATTTACCCCAATCTAGATCTATAGTCATCACATATGCCGACTGCCGTACATGAACCTCTGGCAGTCTATATAACCGATAACAGTGAATCCGCGGCAATACAGGTCGCCTATAAATGCTCTAGCTTGCAGTCCCGTTCCCATTCCCGCCCGCCATAACCTTGACCGCTTCGGCAATCTCCTCGTCGGTGTAGTCATCTCCGTTGGCTACCTTCCCTAGCTTGTCAAACACCGGACTCGACGTGTCCGGCTCGAGCTCGCCGACATATCCGCCATCGGCTAGCTCGTCCTGAGTCACAGCGTAGCGACCCTTTTCTTCCAAAAACTTGCCAAACGCAACCTTTAAGTCACCAATGTTCTTGCGAAGTGACCGCTCGTCCTGCGGCCATGGTCGTGGGAACACACCATAGTCGCCCGGAGCGAGTTTGCACATTTCACTTACCCATTGACAAAAATCTGCATCTTCCGGGTACTTCATGTCGTGGAACGATGCAGTATTACCTGCAACTTCTTGATACCTCTTCCATAAAAAGTACCGCATGATTTCCGTTGGCGGAAGCTGAAGACGGCCCGACCAAATACGGGATATATAGCACGCCTGCGCTTGCGAAACGCGGAAAGGTAGCACAAAGCGCGGAGTTCCAAGCAGCACAATCGTCGGATCAGGGACATAAATGAAATGAAGATATAGCTCGCGAACATACGAGCCATCGGTGATTAGTGGGTGCTCACTCTGATTTAGTTGTGAGAGATACGGAAGACTCCGTAGATAGCCGCTAAAATATCGGTTAGCATCTGGTCAATAGAACTTTGAATGCACACTGTAACGTACGTAGCAAAAATTACAACGTCGACGTCAGTCAAAATCCGGCCGTCTTGCAGTACTATACTTCCATTCTCGGGTCGGAACTCTTCAAGTGCAGTGACGACCGAGATCCGCTCGTCTGCCTTCCCTGGAGCCGTAGATTCTCCGCGTATAGATTGGTACAACGGCTTCCCAGTCACGGTCACCAACTGATTTGAGATATCGGTCCCGCTTGCCGCGTTCCCAACTACAAGTACCGTTTTCCCCGTATATTGACCCGGCTGTCTGAATGTTTTAGAGTGCACTACTCGATCCGGAAACTTTGCAGTGTATTCTTCTAGCCCTTTGACCTTCGGTATATGAGGGACGTTGAAATATCCCGACGCCACTACGACAGCATCAAACCTCTCCTCCTCCAAAGGGCCAAGAACACCGTCCAGCAGATAGCTCTGGTATTTTACCACCCATTCGCCATCATCTTTCCGGACATCAACCACATTAGTACGATATGAAATCAGCGACTCAAATTCTGTAGCATATTCTTGTAAGAATCCGGCTACGTCTGCTCGGAACACGAAAAACGGCAGCGGCTTGGAGAATTTCGGGTTCTCGTACATCATCACTGAAGCCGGCACGTTCGTCACCTAAAGTCTGTCAATTTCATTTCGCAACTAAATCACTGAAAAAATTATATCAAAACTCACAAGATTGTCATACGCTGCCGTCGGCCATCCTGATATCTTTCCGTCCTTGTTTACCGTCGGCCGAAAGCGGAGCTCGGGATTGACAGACGGGACCGGAATCTCCTCGTCAGTCCCCTCCGTATAGTTCCACAACCCGCCGGCTACCGCATTCCGCTCAAACACCTTCACTTTGTCAAAACATTTCTCGCCCAGTAATGCTTTCACTGCGGCCAGCCCACTTGCTCCGGCGCCTAGGTTCGGTAAGTCAAGTTAGCACTTATTCGGCCCTCGAGAAGGCAGCGCCGCGCATTTTCAGGGGCCAAGCAACGCGTCGGAGATAAGATCAACTCACCTATGACGGCAACGCGCTTTATGGGTCCCGAGGTCATTTTGACAATTGATTAGTTATCTTTCAGCCAGAGGACACAAGAGAGAGAACGAAAGTCATCAATTGGAGAGTAGAGAAAGCACCCACCGGCGTGTAACGTATATTTAGTTGAAAAATGAGCTCGGGATGACTCGCAATCGCGTGTTCAAGCATGCAATGCGGCGCGCTCGGCGCGAGCAGATCCTGTATTTCGTGATTTCTCATACTTCCTACACCCATCTTGTCCGAGTTTGAATCCCAAAATGGTGCTCCATAAATAATATTTCATTCGTGAGTCTTGTATGTAAAAACATTGTCGTAAAAAATTGGCAAAAAAATATGATTGGAGTTGGTCTTATGCGGGATCGAACCGCAGATCCTCGCGTTATTAGCACGATGCCTTAACCAACTGGGCCATAAGACCAATCATGCCTTTCGAGGGAGTCACTCTTTTACTATCCGTAAAAACCTCTCTAAAAACACGTGACCTAGTTTTAAGATCAAGAAGCCCCCGCTGCTTCCCTGTTCAAGAGACCAGGATCTAATAAGATTTTTGGAGTCCATGCTTCTCATGCCTTTTAATGACTGTAATCTCAATCTCAGCAATCGTCCCCGAGATTCACATGTCATCCAAATACGAAGAAGCTTTCTCGCTTTTTAGGTATCACGTGATACATTTTGTGCACGTGACTTATTAGAGCGCTCAAATTTTGTGGATTTTGGGCAGCGTGAGAATTGAATTCAGCATATGCCTAAAGCGATATTTTTATTATAGATGTAGAAGTGTGACCGAATTGGATATTGAACTTTTCCCTGCTGCCTAGAGGCTTGAGTGAGACGGACAGACAGACGGAAATCGGATACTATGATTTCCGAAATGGCTGTGGTGAGAGCGAGGCTGCTGAAAGCGAAAGTGCCGTCGGTAAGTTCTTCGTCCGTCAAGAGAAAATAGTTGGTAGCTTGGGGTCTAATAAGTGACAGCTTGTACGGTACATTACGGCTTTTCAAAAGGCTGAGCGAAAGCAATTTTACATGGGGCCCGGCTGGCAGAGCAAGTCGAGTAAGTTTATTGCGGAACGAGTCGTGAATCTGAATCGTCAAGCGCTGCTTGAGTTGCCGGATCTTGCGGTGATCAAAAGTCTTCCTCGAGAAGATAGCAGCGAGAAGATAAAACCCAAGTCATCAGATTTGGACGAGTGGGAAGCGGACGAGTCTGAGGAGCACGATGGCGGCGTTACAGCTACTCAGCCTGAATACTATGATTTCGGATCAAAAGTCCTCCAGACAGTTCAGACAACACTCCGCGGAGCAGATTACGAACCGTTTCGCATATTTACGACAAAAGATCTGCAAACTAATACTACGCTTCGGACGCTACCTTCTGGTGCCAAAGTCAACGCGCATGACCACAACGCAAAAGTTGAAGGCTTACGAAAGCGAATATCGATTCCGCTGTTGAAGTATCTTCCAGTGGTAGCTACACGGATTCCGAGTCTGATTCTGAAGCCGATTTCAGAAGTTCTTCCTGCACCTGACGTGACAGAAAAATTCGAGAAGCGTCAGCGGTCTGTCTTTTTGCAGGACCTTCCCGTTGAAGATGTGCGGCCTTATTATCCAAGAACAGAACTCCCTGGCCATGGACCCAGAGATAAAGGTGACACTATTCCGTTGTATCTGGATGCCGCGTCATGTGTGATCATGTCCAACAAACCGAAAGATTCTAATGGCGCTGTGAACCTTTTCAAACTACTGGGACCGCATTTTTCTTTCTATTCATTGGAGGGCAATAAGTTTGCATACCCAGAAGAGGAAATTTCAAAAAACATGAAACGCATGCAGACCGAGTATGGCGCTTTAAAAACGACAGCAACATGGGAGAAATCGAGTAATGGACCAAATTCCAGGGGTAGAGATAACGCCTGGAGTAAGAGGGATGGTATGAGGGAGAGGGATCGTGCGGGGAGGGCGGTTAGTGCAGACAGGAGTACGGTCGGTGTGAACGTGATGGAAAGACGACGCGAACGGGCATTGGCAGCAACAAAGCTGGCGTCAACGATGACGGGGGTCCAGAAGCGCTCTTTTAGCACGCAGACAGTCGCATTCGAACAGGCTGCTACTACGCCGACAAAAAGAGTAAATCAGGACCGGTGGGATCACGTTGAAGCTGGTCGTTCAAATCCGCCGTTTAATAGTGGAGTTCAGAATGGAAGACGGAGGGAGCCGTACGCTGCATCATACGAACGCAATTTGAATCCTAGGTCTATGAAGGCGCCTCGCCGACAGCCATACCAGAACTCAGAAGCTAGCGAGAAAACAGATTTCAGAGTGCCAGCCGAGGGAAACAGAACAGCGCCGTCCAGAAGTGAGAGACAGAACGGCAGATATTCTGGGTCTAGTCCAGCGCCGTCCAGAAGTGAGAGACAGAACGACAGATATTCTGGGTCTAGTCCAGCGCCGTCCAGAAGTGAGAGACAGAACGACAGATATTCTGGGTCTAGTCCAGCGCCGTCCAGAAGTGAGAGACAGAACGACAGATATTCTGGGTCTAGTCCAGCGCCGTCCAGAAGTGAGAGACAGAACGACAGATATTCTGGGTCTAGTCCAACGCCGTCCAGAAGTGAGAGACAGAGTGACAGATATTCTGGGTCTAGTCAAGCGGCTCGCAAACGTGAACCGAACGATGACAAGAAGGGCACAGTACAAGATATTTGGGGGAAACGAACCGCCGCGGCTGAAGATATTTTCCAAAACTTTACGCGGCCTATTTCTGAAATTGACGATAGCTTCGTGCTTCCTGTGAAGAAGAAACTTCTTTATTCGGTGAATCACGAAAAAAAATTTGCGAATGCGTCGAGGAAGAATCGAGAGCAACTCAAAAAAGTCCTAGAAGGCAAAGCAACGGCCAAACAAGGCAACCATAAAGGCCGAAACGGCAGAAAGCTGTTTGGAAAGATGGATCATGTTCGCCGCGATTTAGCACTAATTGGTCGCCTGAATCCAGCTGGGAACCTGAATTTTCCTGTCCATCTCTACAAGCCTACTCGAATTGCTTTACAGCTGAAAGTTAGGCACCTTACACACCCTGCAGCAGGATATACGGTTATCAAGCGCCCGTTGAAGTTTTATCAGAGTATTATCGGCTGGCCATTCGAATTGGAAAGACAACGGCTTACCTGGCAGCAGGCGGACTATCAATATGAGGTTCGTGTCCGGCCACTTTTTCTTCCAGAATGGGGATTTGAGTCGGCGCCGGTCTTCGCCGGCCATGGAAAAAATGAAAAGGATGCAGACAATGCGGCGGCTCTACGGATGCTGGCATATTTACAGGAAATGCTGAAGGGCAAAGGATACGATCTGACAGACATGCTACCTGGTGGTAAATTTGGTCTTCCGGTGTTCACGGAGTTTTGGAAGCACTCGGGGTTTTCGAAAGAGCACTTGGCGAGACGCATAATGGCAACCCTTCCTCTCGAGCTCCAGATCAAGTATTACTATCTTGCTCAACGAGAAATTCAGCGACTCTCGGAATATGGCAATACGGCTGAGCTTGAGGGATGGCAGGAATTTGTGAAAAATAATTTATGGCGTGCTCCTTTTCTGGTGACAGCCGCGGAGCATGAGGGCAAGTTCTCGGATGAGTTGATTGATTGGGACGAAAGCAAACGGTCTCCAGAAGACAGGGAACGGTTTAAGCTAAAGGGTGATCCTAAGCTTGATATACCGCAGAGGTTCGTTCCCGAGACCATCCCGAGAAACGCGAATATGTTTGCTTGAGTATTGGCGCTTGTTGAAATGTTTTGTGTATATATATAACTATTGGGTTGGCCATGTAAATAAAAGGCTAATGGCGAGCCGCGGAGTCAGTAAATATAATGTTCTCACTTATGGTCCGACTTTGATCGCGAATACTCCTGATCTCGAGATGCGCGCGCCGCAGCGAGCGAGGCGCACGATATCAATCTTAGCGAGAAATAAAAAGCGGAGACGTGGGTTCGGTCGACTCAGCGCAATTTCTAGCACGATTGCTGGCGGCGTAGTGCTAACTTCCGGTACGAGCCCGTTTTCGTGGACGTGGAGTGCAGAAAAAGCACGCACAGGCACTTTCTGGACGCGGGAGCATCAGACGCGACGTCACTAATCGATGCATGACTCCGAGCTCCGATCTCCGAGTTCCGAGATTTCGGTTGCTCTCAGCCCGACCAGCCCGCCACCGTCCTGCAGGTTCAGTTTCCAAGGCCTGAACGGATCAGAAATGACGATTCAAATTAATCGTTGGGATTTGGCATTTGGGGCGTCCGCGGTCCGCGGTCCGACTCGTCCGGGCACAACGCTCCGATCGTAAGGCTCTCCCTGAATCTAGACGTGAGCTGTCTTCTGATCGTAGAGCATTAGCCATTTTTGGTTCTTAGCATGACCAGACTGGCGTCGAGTAGCGATCTATGTAAGGCCTTGAACAACTAAAATACGACCGAGAGCGATGCATACGCCGTGAGACTCTTTCTGTTCAGTGAATTGGTAACTTTGTTTGAAAGTGCAAAAGAATCTACGTAACCGTAATAGCGCAATGCACATGAATCCATAACCGCAGCACCGCACACGCGTATAAATCTCGCCAACAATGCACATGATCTTGATCCACGCGACGCGGCGAAATACATAACTATATTTAATTGTTTACATCCAATTGCATATTGCAGCATAGCGAGAGAAACTGAATACGATTGGAACTTGGAGAATTAGAGAAGCTAAAGAGCTTCTGTTTTTTTTCCAATTTGCGCCGCTCAATTAAGCTTGAGTGCCAGCTTGCAAAGGTATGGTCAATTCATTACGCGGCCATATCGAGTCAGCTCGTCAACACGCGCATTTCAGCAGAACCTGGGTTTGAATACTAACTTGGTTTTTAGTTCCTGATAAGCTGTCGATGGGAAGTGGATTTTAAGCCGTGATTTGACTTTCCAGAGTTTGTTGAGATTCACTTGATTGGCTTACCACGACAACAACAATGGCGGATACCCCGGCCATTCCTACGTCGTTCAGCGACTTGACGCCCATCAGCATATCGGATCTCTCGGCAGACACGGACCTGAACGCACATTTTCTTAGCGGTATGGTGTCACTCTACTGGCCATACTCGTCTGTTACAAAGGATTTCTCAATTAGGCTCGCAGACGAGGATGTGGTGCAGCGACGTCGGAAAGGACAGATCAAGCTTTCGTTCTCCGGGAAATCTTTGGGATCTAGTATGGAAGATATTGTTATTACTTCAGACGCTGTAAAGATTGCGCTTGCTGGCTCCCGGCTTGTTCCGAATAGTTCTGATCAAATCTCGGATCATGACTCGGACTGGCGTCTCATATGGGACTCCGGGGTTTTAATAAAGGTATGCAAACGAGATTGATCAGATTGCAGTCTATTAAATACTGACCACTACAGGTTAACGATGACCAACCGACCACGATTTTTTCAAACGCAGAGCTCGATGCGGCGAACCAATCCAATTTATCAATCCTAGCTCAAGAGGACTACGAAGTCGAGATGCCGGATCCAGTGTCTCCAAGGCCGCTTTCTCCAATTCCGTTGGAGAATTTGTCACAAGGCTCGTCAAACGTGTGGTTTACTCCGCCCGGAACTATGCGTCGACGGCTGCGTCCATCCACAGACGACACGTTTTCGTCTGGCGTGTTCTTTGAGTTGGATGATGATCTCGCGGGTCCGCTTCCGAAGCGTTCTCGACATGGCCGCAGCTCGTCTGAGTACGTTTTTGATGATGGAACTGGAAGTATTGCCCCAACCGTGCACGATTCAATCACAGCTTCCGATGTTGCTCCGATCACTCCGATACGCGCAGAGCCAGCCCAGCAGCCGGTCACCCAGCAACAACGCATGCCGTCAGTACAGACTCCAGTTCTCTCGCAACCCATGTCCGGATGGGGATTTGCCACGAGTACGCCTGCTGGCCTGGGAAAGATCGCCACGCCTCCAGGTTTCTCCTCGACTTCTGCGTTTCAGACTGGCGATAATGCGCTGCATTTGGACGAGAATGAGCTCTATAGAGATCTTATGCGGAAGAAGGCTGCTGATACCTCGGCACAGAGCACATCCGGTGAGCCTGCAGTTGCTGGTGTTGCAAGCCGCGATGGACTAGGAATTAGGGATGACGTGAGTCTGATTACTCAAGCCGGGAGTGTGGCCGAACTTGAGCCAACTACGTATCCAGAAGAAGCAGATCGAAGGGCAGAGAGCTTGCAGAAGGCACAGTCCAGCTTATATCGCGAGATACTGCAAGCCAAACTGCTCAATCCTGGGTCAAAGTCGGGCAAGGAAAGTTCAGCCGTTACTATGGCGGATGGGAGCGAGTCGATGGGAAGTCAGTCTGCGGGGTCTGTAGTTGACGCTCTTATTGCCGTGGAAGAAAGCGCGGTTGCACCTTCCGTTACGGAGTCAGTTCAGGCTTTTCAGCCGGAAGCGACACTCACCGCTGAGCCCTTGGTAGATGCTGCGGAGTTACAGGCAGTTGCTAGCGAGATATTGGCGAATATGCATGAGCCTGCAGCTGTTCTGGATGCTCCAGAGACTACTGAGAAGGATCTGCGTCAACTTTTGACGTCAGCTGCACCGGATAGTCAAGATCAGGAGCATAATGATAGTGGATCCGTTGATTTTTACTCTCAGCCTCTAATGGAAGCAATCTCTGGTGATATCCTCGATTTACAGCCGAACAAGGATCCGTTACAACCAATTTCACAAGAAGCACCCGAGTCATACGAAACTGTTGTCGATGAGTCACAGAGCTTGCCAGCGACAGAACCGATGGCGTCACAGCCGACGCAAATCTCAGAGAATTCAGTCCCTCATCACGTCACGCTTGAAGAAGTGGCTGATGATACAGATATTCCGGATGGCCCTGGAAATGACGAATTGACACCGAGCGAGTACGTTTCTCATAACCTGCCTGAGGAGGATGCCCAGGCAGTGCTTGTTTCAGATGATGAGTCAGGCGATGCTATGGAAGTGGATGCAGAAGCCAACGATTCGATGCAGGGAGTAGAGCCTAGTTCGGCGACTGATGCAGAACATTTGGAAAATCCCGCAACAGATGCTGTGGACGAGCCGAGCGATAAATTGAGCCAAGAAGTTTTGCCATATGAAGCTTTGGAGAGGTCTCATCCTGAAATATCAGAGTTGGAAGATTCCCCTACAAAATCTTCGGCGGCAGATGTTATTTTTAACACGCCTTTGGTGGAGGTTTTTCCGAGCCCGCACGCGAGGACCTTGAATCATGCGAAAGCAGAAGAGCAACAGAGTCACTTGAGTTTTCCCTTGGATCCGATGCTGTTCCCGTCTATGGAGGAAGTTGAAGTAGGATCCGAAGCATCGGAAGAATACGATGAAGCAGAAGAGGATGACGGACCTCTCGTTGAGATGGTGCCAGAGTCTGAATCTGTAGTCCGGGGACGCACCGCAGTCATGTATGACCAGCTGGAAGTTGTGGTGGAGCGCGAGTCAGTAGAATACGCGAGTGAAGGTGAAGAGGAGTCTGCTCAAGTGGCTGACGACGAGGTGGAGGAACCCGTTGTTATGGAAGTGACTGTGAACGAAGCCAGTATTCTTTACGTCGAAAACGAGACGAGTATGCGGGAGACTGTCACAAAGGTCATAACTACTGATACAGCGACGGGTGAGGTGATTGAGGACATCACTCAGGATATCCGAACTGTGACGACCGAAGTGGAGGAAGCGGAAGATGTCGAAGATGTCGAAGATTTTGAAGCCGCCGAAGACGTCCAAGATGTGATGGATATGGATGACGAATTGGACTTTGAGACACAAATCACACAGGGAACTGGACCGGATGATGACTCAAAAATGTCTGAGGATGATGAGCGGGAGCGAGTTTTATTGGCTGTTGCGGCGGACTTGGTGAGAGATAATCAGGCAGAGGATGACGGAGGTGATGAGATGGTTGAAGATTTGGTAGGAGATGGGGAGGAGCATGGATTATCGGGGGAGAGCGAAGGGCCGACTGTACTTTTAGCGACGACCGCTGTGGATGAGGAAATGGCTGATCAATATGATTCTGAGGTCGAGGAAGAAGATGAAGAAGAGGAAGAAGAAGAGGAAGAGGAGGATATTGAAATGGGATATTTGCAAGCAGAAAATCAGTCAGCGACTCAAGGAACGAGAGAAGATGAACCGATTATTTTGGACTCTGATTCGGAAGATGAGGTGGAGCCACTACAGACTGCTCAAGCGATGGAGGACGAAGTAGAAGACGATAGCGAGGAAGAGGAGGTAGCTTCGAAATCTGCCGAAATTGCGATTGATGAGGAGATTGAAGAGGATGAGGACGCCGAAGAAGACGCTGCTGAGCGTGACGAGATTGAGGACGATGAAGAGGAGGATAACATTGTTGAAGATGAAGCGGAAGAGGAAGCAGAAAAGGCAGAAAAGGCGGTCGAGCTTGACGACGCGGTCGCGGACGCGCATACGACAAGCGAGGAAGCTCCACCTTCGCCCACGATCGAGGAGCTTGCTCTGCGGCACGCTGGGCAAGTCATTGAACAATTTGAAGAAGAGATACGGCCGCGGTCTCCGACGATTGAAGAACTCGCCCTTGCAGCAGCTGAAAAGGCTATCGAGCAGTATGAAGCTCTGGAGGCCACGCCAACTATTGAGGATCTTGCTTTGCGACAGGCCGAGAAGTCTATTGAACAGTACGAAGCTCGGGAGGCTTCGGCAACTATTGAGGATTTTGCTTTGCGACAGGTTGAAAGGTCTATTGAGCAGTACGAAGCTCGGGAGGCTACGCCAAGTATTGAAGATTTTGCTTTGCGGCAGGTCGAAAAGTCTATTGAACAGTACGAAGCTCGGGAGGCCTCGCCCACGATTGAGGATTTTGCTTTGCGACAGGTTGAAAAGTCTATTGAACAGTACGAAGCATCGCAAACAGAAGCAGAAGTCGTAGCGGAGCGGGAGAGCGAAGTTATCGATACGGAGGATAATCTCGAGACTATCGCGCTGTTGCAAGCCCAGCGCGCAATAACGGCATTTGAAGCTGCAGAAGCGCGTGCAATGCAAGACCAGGTCGTCATTGCGGGTGAACATGATGAGATGTCTGACAGTGATTCGGATTTGGACAGCGTGGGCGACGGAAATATTGATCTAGAAGAGGAGCGACTACGGAAACTTGAGGGGTTTTCGCCATACTTGAACTCGCTGGAGATTGTCGAGTCTTCGGATGACGGAGTGGAAGATGCTGGAGTTGTCACTTCAAAAGAGGGGGTTGTGATTGAAAATGTCGTGTCCATTGAATCCAGCGAAGATGAGGAAGATGAAGGTGAGCCTTTGTCGAGAGCCGGATTGCAGACAAACGTATGTTTTTTGGCCTGTGATTATGAATTTGCAAACTAACAAAGTATCAAGATCTCGTATTACACGCCGCTTGAAGAACTAGTCGTGCAGAAGCTGCATGATATGATTGGAGTCGTGAAGACCGTGCAGCCGATTGAAAAGACGGAACCGGGAAAATCGCCAGATTTGCAAGGATTTTTCTTGGCCTTCTCGATCACGGATCCGTCGCTCAAGAAGGGCGATCAGATTCGTGTCGCAATACGGCAGATATTTAAGGAAGCAATGCCGGTGCTGCAGGTCGGGGACGTTATTTTGCTGCGGAACTTCTACGTAAGTTCCGTTCTCAATAATTGTCTAATGAAAAGAGTTTGCTAACTTTGTGGTTATAGATTACAATTCATAAGCAGAATCTGCTGGCCAAGCCAAGACTTACGTCTTCGTGGGCAGTATGGACGTTTCCGAACGGACCGGGCCATGTTACTGTGACCGTGGCTGGTCCGCCGGTCGAATATGGGAACCAGGAAGACCGCTACGCGCGGCGGCTGAAGCGATGGTACGATAGTACGCGAGCGTCTCAGGACGTATCCGCGAGCCAGAATCAGTAGGAATTTTCAAAAGGATTTTTGTTTTGTTATAAAATTGTGCATGGTGGGTTGAGCTTGTTTTTATTTTTTTTTGCTTAAAGTTAGTTGCTACGGAGTCTGGTGTTTCGAAAATTCTTAACGAAATTCAGTTTTGCTTTGTTTGCTGTTGAATTGCCTATTTAGGATAGTTTTACTAGCGCGCACGTGTCCCGCTTGCATGGTATTTTTGCAATTGCTTGCAAGATATTCAGGGCCGGAAATAGCTATATGTATTCTGAAGAATGAGGATTAAAAGTAAGATGTCATACTAACATACTTCAAGAAGATACAAGATCTAATCGTATAAAAAAAATGTGGTAACCAGCATGGACGTGCCTTTTTTTGAGAGAACAAGGCGGTGAAAGTATAATTTCTAAGAAAGGCTAACTTAGTTTTTTTAACAATTAAGATTCCAAATCCGGCTTAGCGGCTAAATATAAGGTTTAGATGTGCCATCTGCGCGAAAACAAGGCAACCTCTGAGGAAACTAATTAACATGAATCGGGTATGTACGGCCCTACGGGGCCTTGTTTGTAAAACTCACTGGGGCTGGGTACGGTTAAGTGCCTTTTGTGATGTTTGTGACGCGTGGTAACTGACAAGGACTAGGATCGTGAGGGGCTATGAAGGCCTCGCGCGGCCTTGTGCTGGACAAGGCGACGATATCGTGGGGTTTACAAGGCCCGGCTTGCCTTGTCCCTTGTATTCAAAGAATATAAGAAGATCGTGGAGTTGCCCGTCTGGTTTGTTCTTCTTTACCCATCAAGTCACTGCAAGAACTACTAATTGCTACTGACTTACCCAAGCTACCTACAATCGACTACCTCTACTACTACTACTACTTACGAGAACATATCCGACACGGATACTAATTGAATCTTGAACATTCTCCCTTGATACGACAATTTGACAAAAATGGGGAACTTCAAGACCATTGGAACGGCACTTGTGGCGATTGCGAGTGTCGTGCAAGGGAGCTACTTGCCCGTGCGCGACACGCGCGCATCTGACCCTGGCCACGCAGCTGACCACGCAGCGATCTTGAACGCGACTTTATTCGACGCGACCCCCGGCACAAACTTTTCGACGAATTTCACGGCCGGTGCGACAACTATTACGACAACAACAGCCACAAACAACACAAACACGACAACGATTTACTACAACACTACGAGAGTTCAGGACGACGACGAGACCGCGGCGAACGCGACGCTCTGGCGCTACACACGGCCTTTACCCGTCGTAGACCTCGGTTACGCAAAATACCGCGCATACAGCTACCAACCCGATGGCCATTACTATGTTTTCCGGAACATCCGATACGCGGCGCCGCCGGTCGGGTCACTGCGATTCCAGAAACCGCAGCCGCCCTTGTGGGAGGACGAGATCCAGGATGGAAGTAAGGGGTTCATGTGCCACCAGGCGACGAACATCCAGTTTAAATTCTTGGATGTCGTGACGCGACAGAGCCAGCAGAGCGAGGATTGCTTGTTTCTGGACGTGTTTGTGCCCGCGGAACGGTTTAAGCTGGGAGACGAGACTGACGACGGGAATGAGACCGATCTGGAGAACGATCTTGAGATTTCTCCGGATGCTTTGGTTGGGATCCCCGATGGAGAGGAAGGAGGCGTCAAGGACATTCCGGTCTCGATCCCTGAGAACGAAGGCCATGGCGGGTTGCCAGTCATGGCTTGGATCCACGGCGGCGGCTTCGTGTTTGGCATGAAAGACGGGATCTACAACCCGCACGGCATGATGGCAACCGCAGACGGCCGGATGATCTACGTTGCGATGAACTACCGACTTGGCGCTTTTGGATTCCTTCCTGGCGATGAAGTGAAATCGCGCGGTCTCTCGAACGCGGGGTTGATGGATCAGCGGATGGCGCTTGATTGGATTCAGGATAAGATCCACCTGTTTGGAGGCGACCCGGGTGCGGTTACAGTCATTGGCGAGAGTGCTGGAGCTTCGTCGATCTACCACCACCTAGCCAGTCCCGAGCCTGTTCAGTTTTCGCGCGCAATCATGCAGTCGGTCGCGTACTACCCGCAATACGATCCGGATCTGTTGAACTCGCAGTACGAAGGATTCGCGAAAATCACGGGTTGCAAGGGCGAGGATAGCTTTGACTGTCTGTCGAACCTGGACGAAGGCAAGCTGGCGGATGCGAACAAGGGATACGTGTTTCGCACGCAATACGGCACGTTCCAGTTCGGGCCCTACGTCGACCGCCAATACGTACCTTTGCTTCCCCAGTTCCGTCTTGGATATGGCGAGTATAACCGTGGCGTGGACGTGATGGTCGGATACAACAGCAACGAAGGCGCGCTGTTTACGGACCCGCGCGCGCTCACGTCTAATGATTTCGACAGACTTGTATCTGCACACTTCCCGAACGCGACCCATGAGACGATCGAGGAAGTCAAGGCGCTGTATCCTCCGCGCACTCCGTCCTCGCTGCGCGTATCAGACGTGATTTCAGAATGGATCGTCGAATGCCACGCGCGATATCTCGATGATTCGTACCCGGGCTCGTATCTGTACAAGTTCTCGATCCCGCCGGGCGTGCACTCGATCGACCTGCTGTTCACGTTCTGGGGCGCGAAACTGCCTCCGCTCGCGTTCGCCGCCGAGTCTGTGTTTGGTCACCGCGCGAAAACAAACTGGATGAGCCAGATGTCACGGTGGTTCCAGGAATACCTTGTCTCGTTTGTCGTCGCGGGCGATCCAAACTACCTCAGCACATCTGGCGTTGAGTTCCCGCGCGCAGATAGTTGTCCCGAGACGCGCGCGATGCTGGATATGCGGCGAAACGGGTTCTTCCAGACTACGATGGAAGAGGACGGACCTGATGCCGGACGCTGCGCGTTCTGGCTCGAGGGAGACTTTACAGGTCGGTAGGTGCATGTGCTGCACTCGACCTTCATGGGTTCTACGGCGCGCGGGAGTCTACACTTTCTAGACTTGAGTCTGCCGTGGGTTAAGAGATGGTGCCGGAAGAGGCAGGTTTTATCGTACCTGTCCTCTTTTTGGTTTGAGGGAAGGAGGAGGAGCGGTTGAAGTGGGAGATTTCGCGATCGGGATCGTGGTACGCGGTGTTGTTTGAAGCGACTGAGTTGGGTTTAATTTGACTCGACGCTGATGCAAATTACCCACGATTTCGCGAGGGAGTTTGATTTAATTGGAGTTTTTTTGCGGATGTTGATACGCGATGTTGTTATCTGATGGTTATTGTTTTTTTCTTGCGTTTGCCGATGCCGCGTTTCATGACAGGACAACTGGCTGTAATCGCGAGGCCGTGAGATGATTATTAACGGTCTGAGGGAAAGCATTTGAGCGGTTATGTTCATTTTGATAATTTGATTATGTTTGTACTTCTTTCTAAAATGTAAAAATACAAAAAAATGCTCTTCTATCTGTAAAGTACAGCTCTTCGTGCTTCGAGAATTGCGACTTTGCGAGAAGCCTTGCGACAGAGTTCGGCGGTTTATAAACCTGACGCAGCTGGAGGGAGTGAAGCTAGCGGGTGTCCCGCTCCCGCTCATGATTGGCCGTGGCCGCAATTAAGCAATTCGCTTTTGATAAAACCTCGAGTCGCGCAGGGGCGTCCCGCGTCCGGGTTGCGCTATTGTGTGTACGAAAAGGGTAGGTTTGCGAGCAGCTAAGCCATATTGCGCGTTGTGCACCGCATGCGGCAGGTATAGCATGCAGCAGATTACATTCGTTGACTTATAGTTTGCGAGACGAGTCAGCTATATGTCAGGACTCAGCCGAGGTTGGATTACTGTCGGGCGATTGCAGTTGTCGATTGGAAATTGACGAGAGACGCGACGAATCGGAATCTGCAGCAGAGTCGTGCCGGGTGCGCAACAGGCTCGAGAACGTGATAAGTTGTAAGACGAGATCTCGTGGAGCGCTGCTGATGGTTTGGCTTTTAGTTTTCCACGTTTGTTTCACGTCGTCTGGAAGTCAGAAAAGCCCGAAGTCAAAGTACGTGTAACTTTTACGATTTGTGTCAAAAAAGTTGGCGCCGAGTCGATTTGATCGAGAAAGGTTGTAGTTTTGGAGGTTGGGTACGTGGTGTGCTGTGTAGTAGTAGTAGTGCACCGCGGCATCTCGAGCCACCGCAAATGTGTCAGTGATAGCCACCATCGTATTCACAGAAGCAGAGAGCACGCCAGCAATTGGGCCCTTATCCTCACGGGTTTTAATAAAATGATGAATTGTTAAAGATATTAAAGAGAAAGTGGGCCCTGCAGCTGTATACGCCCAACCGAACGTACCCGGTACGAGGCCCCGCTCAGCGCCAATTCGCTGGAAGAAGCCGAACACGAGGTCAGGTCGCAAAGGCCAAAAGGCCAAAAGGTCAGGCCATCGCGCGCGCGAATGTGGCGCCACGACCGATCGGGCAGGTATAGCTTTGTTTGGCTTTCAGTGCTGTGCACGTTCGCGTCGGCCGAGGCATTCCGTGTGGGATGTGGAAATTGATGATTTGATGATTGTGGAATGGCGAAGTGAGGATGATATTTGTCGACTTCGCCCGAGACTACGCTTGCAGTCCTGCTAAGCTAAAATTTTGTAGCTGTTGCACATAGTGCAGACAAGTTGAACTTGTAGAATGTATAACTAGATATCGACAAATAAATCATAACATGCAAATACCCAAAAGCCAATATCCGTAGCCAGTCCGTACCCAGTTGAGCCATGATCCAGTAACCGTCCCAAGAAACTTGAAAAAGAACCACAAACATACCAAACCGAAACCCGTTACTATGTTTTTTTACTTCGCGCTGCTCTGCTCTGCCTTGCCTTGCTTCGTTTTGTTCCGTTTCGACAATTGACAATTGACATAGAAAATAATACATTCAGCGCTCCGACCGCCGTCGCTCGTAGTTATGACAGCGGTTTGCGTGCCTGAACCAGCTCGTGCCGCCGCCGCCGCGTCGGGTCGTGATCTGGATCCACTGCGAGCAGACACCACACAGTCCCTCAAACATCTCCTCGTTGCCCTTGATCCGCTGACACTTGAGCGGTCGAGCGTAGCGACGACCGGTGACGGGACAGATTCCGTGGGCAAAGTTCTTGTCGTACCAGTAGGCCGAGTTCTTGAGAATCAGCCATCGCGGCTCAGGGCAGAGATCGCACCAGCCTTCCTTGAGATCGCCTTTCTTGCGAACCCAGAGCGGAGTGTACAGATCGCCTGCGAAGCGCTCGTCCTGTTTGCGTGGCAGGTCGTCCGGATTGGAGCAGGCAAAGTCGCTGGCGGGCGGCGCCTGGCGCGTGGTTGGCAGCGGCGCGTAAAAGTCGTGGGGAAAGCCGGGGGCGCAGGAGTCGGATTCTGAAGGCGCGAAGAGCACGCACTCGCACGCGGGCGGGGAGGTTTCGCGGGAGACGGCGGCGGAGGAAGAGGCGGAGGAGAATGAGGAGGAAGAGCATGGGGAAAGAGAAGAGGCGGAGAAGACGGGCGAGTGGGGGACGACGCAATGCATGTCTGCAGCAGTGCTGCGGTCATCGTCGTAGGTTGCGGGCAGGTGGAAGTCGTCGATTGTGGGCTGCGATGGCGGGATCTGTGCGATGGGCGGGTAGAGGTTGACAACGCCGGCCGAGGGTGAGACGTAGGAACCGACGGACCAGCGTTTGCGTTTGGAGACCGGCTCGGTGGAGGCGGCCGCGAGAGCGGTGGCCGGGGGACTGTGAGGAGCGGCGGAGGGCGAGATGTAGGAGAACAGCTCGGGCGAGAGGCCGGAGGCGGCGGCCTGCTCGGCGGGCGAGGAGAGCGAGACGGGTGAGAGCGAGGGCGCGGAGAAGGCGATGTCAGGTATAGAATCGAGATCGAGGCCAAAGCCGGGTGCAAGGCCGAGACTGTTGTTAAGGCCGAGATCGAAGCCGAGCACGTCGCGGGGCTCGAGCATGGACGAGAAGGAGAAGCCGGGGGACGAGTCGGGAGAAGACTCGGCGGAGAAGGAGGAGGAGGAGGTCGATGAGGAGGAGGTGAGTGAGGAGGAGCTGAAGAGGTCGGAGAAGAGCATGGCGGACGCGCGCGAGAGCGGCGCGGAGGCCGGGGCGGGCGGCGAGCGGCAGCGCGCGCGCTTGGCCGACGGCGGGATGTGCAGGTCCTCGGGCGCGAAGGCCGGGAAGAGGGGGGCGGCGGACGTCTCCATGGGGGGTGAGGACGGTCGGCCGGGAGGAGGTGAGGCTGCAGGCTGAGCAGGCCGAGCAGGCGGTCCGGCGGCCGGCGGACTTCTTATTCTTATGTGCCCGCGCCGGGCGTCGCGGAGTCGGGCGAGTGCAAGTCAAGTCGCGCAGGCGAGTCGCCTGTGCGTGCGGCGCGCGTCGCGTGTCGGCTGCAGGTCGCGGCTAGCGTGTCGCGGTGTGTCGGCGCGTGTCGCGGCGCTAGGCCGGACGCGGCTGCGCAGCTCGGAGGCGCGCCGGCGGCCGCGGGCTTGGCTGGCGCACGTGACCGGCAGCCGGTGGGGCCGGCCCGTGCGCGCTTAGCGAGCGCCGCGCGGTGGAGTGATCCGCTGCACGTGCCCGCCGCGGGCCGTGCGGCTTGCTTCTTTTTCTCTTCTCTGCCGTCGTTCTTCTGTTGTGCTGCTGGTTGCGTTGTACTTGCCGAGCGCTACGTAATGCCTTGCTCTGCCTCTGCCTCGCCAAGCGGACCAACAATCATCCGGACAAACCATGATCACGGAGAATCGGAGAATCGGAGATGAGATGCGACTCAGCTTTGAATTTCAGTTCAGAGCGCCGAGCTACGCCGGACCGACATCCTGGCTTCTGCCCAGGCAGCGAACGGTTTTCTAAGGTTATGTCTGTCTCCAGACATGCAGGACAGCAGGCCATGGCATCCGGCAGCCCGAGTCAGCCGACAGCCCAATCCGTCCGTCTGCGTTGCATTGCGTCGCCTTTCCTTGCGTGTGGCTGCTGCTGTCTTGTGTGTTTCTTGTGTGTTTCTTGTGTACTTCTTCCCGCGTGTGACGAGTCCCGTCTCGTCAAAGGAAACCGCTGCGCAACGCCGCGCCCGCCGGTTTAATGTGCCTGGCAGCGCTGTAACTGTTTTAATCTCCCCAAGCGCGCCGACTGGGCAGCTGGATACGACAGCAGCATAAATTTACGGCCAAAAGAGAATGCACGGCGGTAGCAGTGACGTAGCAGTAACTTGCATTTATCAGGCGGTTCTTCAAAGAGAAGACAGCCTTGCTTCTAGAGTTCTAGAGTGCCAGTCGTCTTCCCGACAGAACAGCGAACAGACCCACAGAAGCGTCGGCTCCCTGCTTCGCTTCCATGAGCCACCGCCGGCCCTGATTGGCTCGCAAGTTCCAATCACATGACTGTGTATCTATACGGTCGAGCAACAGCCCGGCATCCGGCATGTCGTCGCCACCACCGCCGCCGCCGATATCGGCGACTTCCCACTGGACAAAGTCACGAATCGCGGGATTTTCGGTGGTTCGGGGCTTCGGATTATTATTTGGGTAAATGAGCCTCCGCAACTTTCGCAGAGCTGACGTAGAATATCGTGACAACTCAACAATCGCGGCCAAGGCCAAGACATGGGATCGATCCACCTCTCTAGTCTCTTTGACATTTGTCACTTGTTCCAGTTCCACCACCGTGGTAGATTTGAGAATTAAGATTCTGCTTCTGCGGTTCTGCCTCGCTTGTGTCGCTTCCATGAACAACTCAACATACGCATCCTAGCGTGACAATTGGGAATTGGCATCGACTGACAGTGGCAACTCGGTCTAGTACAGTAGTAATGATGCAATCGTCTAATCGATCTTTTCTGGACAGCTTCTAGACAAGAGTGTCACAAGACATCAGATACTACTCATACTAGTTACTAGTACAGAGTACAGACAGTCAGACTACAGTCGCCGCTGCACAACATCCCACCGTCTTTTACACGGGCCCTGCAGCAACCGGCAACTGGCGCAACGCAGTAGCAACAGCGCCCTCGGAAGAGCCGTTAATAGTCTGCTCGAGATCTAATTCTCATCGTCTCACGGGATCCCTGCACATCGCCATGTGAAAAGAAAAGAAAAACGAAACGATCTATCCGTCGACCTATGTTGCGTTGCCAATTGGGAAGGATTTAGGGCACGACCCGGCCGTTTCCGTTTCCCGGGCTGGCCTCCTGAAGCTTCCACATTGTACAGAACAGAAACGAGTCTTGCCTCAACGTCTCGATCGATTCAGGCCACACGTTCCTTGCACGTCTATAGCCTTCAAGCCTTATAGGCTGCCTTCTTCGATCCTCCATCGTATCAGCTTTAATATTAGTCCAACTTCCCATGTATGACATACCGGCTGCCGAAACCTATATGTCTCAGCTGTAGCCAGTCACCGATACTTTCCAGAGTTGCGCTATAGAAGCAGGAAAGCACCGCAGATGTTATCACTTATCGTGCTCATTTTCGCGTGTGCCTGAATCGATTTTGACGCAACTGTCTCAGATAACCCAGTTGGGTGGACTCGGTGGAGTAGACTGCAGTTGACCATAGTCAGTAGTACTCAGTACGTACCGTAGCCCGCCTTCTAGTATCTGGGACGGATAGTCGGGTATACTCAAGCTCAATTATCAATACCTCTAAAGAAGCAAAGAGAGCGTGCAAGCTGATACGGTGCAGTACGTTGACACGGCGGCACCGGGCACATGAATCGGGCCATTTCCACGTTCGTAGTCTACGTTAAGCTCTGCGCTGCAACTGCATCTGATAACTGTCGGCAGCCGGTAACCGATCTGCTACACCCATCAACCGATCATTCGGCGCCTGCCGTCACACACTGACACATTACACACCCTCTTTTTTTTGTAAAAAGGGAAAAGAAAGAAAGAGGAAGCAAAAAAAAACCCATGACGTGAGGTTTTTGCGGACGGCGGCATGGGCGGCAGCTTGTCTCGACGTCATAATAGCATCAACTATCGCTAGTTATATCGCTATCCTAGCGTCGCCGGAGCGCGGACCCAACTAAAATAAGAGAGATGAAGAGTCACTGTCTGTCTTCTGAATCATCTCGCTAGTTACAGGATATTGTAGGATTCTAAAGATCGGCCGATTAGGATCTCTCGAGGTCGACTTCGTACAGGTTAAAATAATTCGTTATCAGTATTTAGTACTGCCTACTTATCACATTGTGTTGCGGTTCTTCCTAGTGACTTGTTGACTTGTACCGCGGTCCGGACCGATCGTACGTGTGCGGATGTTCCGGGCTTTCCGGCCGAGTTCGAGTTAGCGATGGCTGGCGCCAAAACATTTATGTTTATTTGTGACAGCTGTCGCTTCGACATCGGCTGTTTTTTACAAGTTGACTACTCTAGTCTTTAGTCTAGTGATATCTTGACGTCAGCTCATCGCAGAGTAGTCGATTAACTGAACAAACAGGGTATAGTCTGACTGTATGACAGCATACTATGATACTGCATAGTCTGGAGACTCTGGACAGACGGACTTCACTGGTTCATTCTGAATAATACAGTACACTTCAACTAGTACTACAGCTACTTTGACCAGAAACACGGCGCAAAGTGAATTTCTTGGCCGGCACGTGGCAGCTCGAACGGGGAAGCAGGTCCGCAAGACCGCAACGCAGAAACATCTTGAACACCGCACATGATCAAACTTACTACTTGCAAGAACTTTAGAAGTAAAGAAGCTACAGGAATCAACAGGAAAACTATGAGAATTCCTATGCAAGCTGTGGTTATCCTTCAAGTGCACGAATGACGACCCGTCCCGCAGCCCGCAGCGCACGGAGTCTCGGCGTCGTGACGTCGAGATGTACGTCGTACCGTCTCCGTGCGTGCAGAGCAACAGCGAAGTTTCTTTTTGCACGCATATGCCCGTCGGCGGGGAATCGATTGAAACGAGCAGATTTGGTGGGCTGCGGTCTGTGGACCGTGGACCGTGGTGGACAATAGTGGTCAGTGGTGGTGGTTGGGGAAAAGATCTGGCAAGAATCACCTGATGAATTTCCCGCGATCGAGTCGAGCCGTCCAAGGTTTCGTCAAGGTTGACGACGCGAATCGGGCTTGGAACTAGTCCGTTTTCTGCCTTCACGCAACTCTATAGCGCGTTTCTACTTTCTACTTTCTAGCTGCAGCTTCTGTTCGACAAAACACGACCTTGTAACTTGTAACTGCTCCAAGAGGCAGGATGCTGCTCTTCTGGTAACTCTTCAGGTTCTCGTCAGATTGATCGCACTAACTCCTCTATAGGCTTGGCCGTTGGGCCGGCCGGCCGCTAGCGTTGGCGGCCCGGCAAGGCCAAGAAGTACGTAAGTTATACATTGCATTGGATCAATTTCAATTGGCGTACCTTCCTCGAACCAATCGATACACAAGCAGCAAGAAAGACCAAGCACAGAAAAGATCTGTGTGTAAAAGCTCGTGCATATATGTCCCGTGCAACGTTCACCATTATACCCTTTCTCGCCAATTTACACGCCTGCGATATAAAACTGGGGCGGAATTTGCGGGCGCGGAGGCCATGTGTGCATCGGCTCGAATATAACATGCACGGCTGTAAAATAATCTCCACACCAAAACAATTATTTGCATGATATTTCGCACTTGTTCGATTCACCTCCCTTTTCCAGACGCCCTAAATGGCTCAATTTCACTTCGAATTCGCTAATACAACCATGGCGGACAACGACGGATCCGCGTCGGCAAAGTATATCTCCACGGGCGAGCAATGGCTTCGAACTATTTCTGATGAGCACGCAGGCGACGTGCGCAAAGACGGGGGCGAGGAGAGGCGCAGATTGAGTTCAAGGCATCGTGATGATGATGACGAGGAGCGGCGGCGACGGCGACGACGGCATGATAGTGAGAAGTCGTCGGCGGATCAACATAGTAGCAGGTCGAGACACCGCCATCATCACCATGATCATCAGCATCATCATCGGCATAATGACCGCAACAGTGGGCGCGGGGAACATGGTGATGAGTCGGATAGGGAGCGGAAAAGACACCGATCTAGTCGTCATGAGAGGAAGGAAGGTACTACCGACATTGCAAAGAAGGCTGCCTCAATAGATCAATCGGTACCTGAAGCTGAGAATGACGACGAGTCTGAAGGCGAGTGGGTAATCGAGCCGGCACCCGAAGTCTCAGCGGCGCGCGATCAGCAAGCAGAAAGCGACTCTGATGATTCAGATATCGTCGGTCCAACACGCCCGCCTCAGTTTCGTTCGTCTGACCGGAAAGGACCCACACTTCCCTCCGGATCCGACGTTCAACTACAAAACACCGAGCTGCTCGAACACGCACGCGAAGACATCCGCGCCGCGCGGGCCGCGTCCAAAAATGCGGCCGAATCAGCGATCACTGGCGCGGTCGATAACTTGCTACAAGGCGGTTTCAACGATCCGACGTCCGGGCCCCGCGATAAACGGGCCGAGAAGCGCATGATGGAGAATGAAGACCGCAAGGCGTATATCCGAAGTATGTCGCCCGGCGGACTGGACGAGTTGGGAGATGACGAGATGTTTGACGGCGGTACGGGGGAGGCGGGACCGAAGGAGAAGTTGTCAGAGATTGCGGCGAGGAAAGCGGAGAAGGAGAGGATTAAACGGGAACGAAGAGAGGCGATACACCGAGAACGGGACGCGGAACGCAGGAAACGGTGGGATGAGCTTCAACAGCGTGAGAAGAAGACGATTGATATGCTTAAAGAACTCGCGCGACAGCGGTTTGGCGGTGATTAAAAAAGGAGTTTATGTCTATATAGGTTTGCGCATTCTCCGCATGTACAAATGATAGCAATACTTACAATTGAATTAAAAAGAACTCTTTAAAATAGCGTAAATCATGACATACTCCAGCACTACTCCGATGTAACAACATGCAGAAAAGATATCCGTTGGCGTGCCCCACAAATAAATATAATAAATCGGACCTTCCGTCCTGCGAAAAAGAAGAACCAAAATCTTGCGTCTCTCTCCTGCCACCAAAAAAACATCAAGAGCCAATAATCAAACTGTACCAATACAGTTATCGAATAATCTTGTCCCGTAGACGTAAATCTTATGCTATTCTGTGCATCTGATCGATCAAGCCATTTCAAACCCGCGTTGAGTATATTGTGCTCCGCCAATTATCCCATTTTTATACCCATTCATATATAAACTACTTCCAGACTTGTCGGAAAGCTTACTCGGAGTCGACCCATTCAGAAGCAAGACGGCCGATGACTGGCAGCTCGAGTCGTTCCAGGTTTGATGAATTTTGGAAAACACGATAAGATAAGTATAGCGCGGCGACGATGTACGCGGCGAGAACGATGTACGATAGGACGGTGGAGAACGAGAGAATGATGTAGATGATAAAGAGGGGAGTGAACAGCAATGATGCTTGCCATGCGTGGAATCTGTATAAATTGTTTCTTAGCAAGTTACTCTGGAATAGCGAATCTCGGCGCGTGCGACACGTACCGAACAAAATCGTTCTTGGTCTCAAAGATGAGCAGAATCACGGATCCAACAGGAGGCAGTGCAAGGTAAGCAATAACGCATTCCCAGTCGAGTCTATAAAAGAAAGAAGCCGTAAGTATACAATCACAATCCCACATTATCGCGATATGCGTGTTCCTACCTCAGCGGCATGCTAGTCTCGTATTGGTTCACAGTGACGGCACTGGGATCTTCAGTCGGAGGCGGTCCGTACGACGTCGACGGACCGGCGTACGATGAGCCGCCGGCGTATCCGGTCGGCGCACCCGGCGCAGGCGAGTACAAAGGCGGAGGCGGCGAGCTGGCGGCGCCGGACTGTGGAGGAGGACCGTAGGACGACTGTTGGGGCGCGTAGCCACCGCCGGGAAGCGACGGACGCGACAGCGACGGCTCTTCGCTCTGGTATGGTGCGAAATCCATTGCAATTGAGGTGTGAAACGGGTGTGCGGGATGTGTGAATGGGGGGTGGACGTGAAGGTGTTGCGGTCTTTGGGATGGACGTCGGGCTGGAGGTTGGTTCCTGCTATTGATAATCGATCCTCGGTCTTGCTGCTGCGAGGCCGCGTCGGACGGCTGGTTACCCGGCACAGCAGGGTCTCGGCCTGCGCATCTTATCAGTGCCAGAAACAGATTAGAGTTTGTGGCATAAGTAGGCAAACTGCGCAGCAGTTATGGCTAATGCACAAGTGCGCAGCGTACCGTGATAGTTGCGGCACAAACCGACCACTAACACGCCCCCAACGCACTCCCAGCTTAATTGTGCTCTCATGAGCGCGGTAATGTCAGCGGCGCTTCGCGGTCCAAACTATCATCGTCTCTATACCGCGGGTGTCACTTAGAGCGCCTCTCCCTTCCCTATCACTCTTTCCCCCCGTCCACGGTTGGCTTCCCTCTCAGCTCGACTTTCCCCCAACAACCTCATCTATTTCTATCCCGATACGAGTCTTGCGCCAATTACAACCATGCCGGCTCCTATAGACATATCCTACCAGCGGCCACAGCAGCAGCATCACCGTTTCCGCCGCGAATCGATGGCCCACTCCCAGGGCATGGGCGGTATATCCTGGGGTGGTATCAGTGTAGGATCATGGCTTAAAGACGAGTAAGTTTTTCTTTGTTTATCTGTTTGCTGCTTGCTTTCGCACCGTATGGGTGGGCTCGATGCAAGTTGTCGCAGGCTCGTACTGCCCAGCGTATCCGATGCATCGGCACGTGGCATAATCCCATCCTGCGCTCTGTACCACTACTCTGCCGATATTCCCACTGCATTCGTCGGAATTCTAGTCTGACGAGGTTTCTGTGTTTCTATCGGTGAGTTTGGTGCGTTTTGGATGGGTCGGTCGTTGCGCCTACGGCGGATAGTGTTCCGGTCTTGCCACTGCGAGCGCCGTGCCTGGCTGGGGCGTGACGTAATATCCGTCCCTGTGCCAACGATGCTGGAGCCCGTCAAAGACGAAGATAACATCTCGTATTGACATATTCTTTGTTTGAATATGTTTATTCGGGTTGTTCTGGCAAGTCGTGATTACGTTCCTGGCGCTAACTAATCTACTAGGGTGATGACCGGCGCTTCACCATTTGGCAACCAACACCAGTTTCAGCCACAGAATAATATGGCTGGAGGTATTAATTTCGGCGCTTCGATGAACATGAACATGTCTCCTTCATTTCACTCAGGGTCTTATCTCACAAAACTTGAGGCGAACTTCTGCCGCGATTACAACTGCTGCGGCGAGCGCCTGCCCACCCTGCACGACCTCCTCCAGCACTACGAGGAGGCTCACATCTCACCCTCGCCGCCGCCTGAGCCGATGTACTATAATCAGCGGCCAATGCAGGTCTTTGAGGCGGTTTCTACGAACGAGGTCTTTTTGTCGCCCGAATCGTCCGACACGGGAACGCCAATGATGATGGACGAAGAGGAAGACGAAATGTGCATCGATGACCCGGGCAGACATCTCTACGTCGTCGACCACCAGGGCGACGGCAAGCCCTACAAGTGTCCTGTTATTGGATGCGAGAAGGCATACAAGAACCAAAACGGCCTCAAGTACCACAGACAGGTATGCTCACCGCCTCTTTTCTGAAACCTTAATGTTCTATAAACTGACTTGTGATTTAGCACGGCCACCAAAATCAAGTGTTACGCCAAAATTATGATGGAACTATCACCGTGATAGCACCGGACAATGAGTTCCCTTACCCCGACTATCCCGGATTAGAGAAAGACAAGCCTTACAGGTGTGAGGTTTGCGGCAAGCGATATAAGAATTTGAACGGTTTGAAATACCACAGAGGGCATACTACTCATTAAGTCTTTTGCAAAATCGGATCGGTATCTAAAAGATTTTACACGGTGTTCTTGTCTTTTCTCTTTACGCGGAAGAACAAAAGTTTGTCTTACATAGTTGCGCGTTAAAGTGTTTGTCTGGCTCTCCCCTTTTTTTTATTTTTTTCTCTCATCTTTCTTAGTCTCATATAATGAGTCTTACTGTTTTGTTTTGTTCGGTTTGTAATTGCTTTGTCCTGTTCTCTCACTACTACTAAGCAGGTGTAATTTGCATTTGGGATTTGTATCTGTATTGATTTTGTTGTCCGTTTTCGCCTTCTCTATATCTACTCTTGAGTTTATATATGGTAAATATTTTTGTGGCTTTTTATGTACCGGTATATGTTGTCTCGATGGGAGATGAATGTTGTTCAAATAGATTCGGTCAAACTTATAAATCTGATGTTTCGCGATCTGCTCATGGGCGCGATCTTATAGAGTCGCGAACTAGTTAGGGTTAGTCCAAAAGTCGACCGCGAAATTCACGTGATATTTTGCGAGCCGCAACAGCGCGCCTCGCTATATGTACTGCGCCTTCGAGAGACTTACAGCTCGAGATTCCGTACACGTACATCAAGTTCCCTCGCGGATCCCATCACGTTCAGCGCACCATTCGTCGTGCCATATCATTAAGCCTTGACCAGGCTTGATTTGGAACTGTGTGTGTTGGGACTGAATTGAAAGTCCGAGTGATTGCGCCGACGAATCTCAGCGTCGCGGATCTTTTTGTTATCTCGAAATTACACGAGTTCTCTAGGCGACCCCCCTCGAGACTCGAGCTCGAGAACGGAATTTCCCACATAATCGGCGACACAACGGAATAGCCATGTCTTCTATGAAATCCTTCATCAAGGCGGTTCGTGCTGCAAAGACGGCCGCTGATGAGCGGGCTGTTATTCAGAAGGAGTCTGCGGCAATTCGCGCGTCGTTCCGCGAGGACTTTACAGACGCGCACCTGCGAAGGCAGAATATTTCAAAGCTGCTGTATCTTTTCACGCTTGGCGAGCGCACGCATTTTGGACAGATTGAATGCTTGAAGTTGCTGGCGACGAGTAAGTTCTCGGATAAGCGTCTTGGATATTTGGGGACAATGCTGCTCTTGGACGAGAACCAGGAGGTGTTGACGCTCGTCACCAACTCCTTGAAGAAGTAAGTCAATGGCTTTATTATAGAATTGTTTAAATTGTTTTTGGATACTGACGCGTGATCTAGTGACTTGAACCACCCGAATCAGTATGTTGTCGCGTTGGCTCTGTGTACTCTGGGAAATATTGCGTCCCAGGAGATGTCGCGCGATCTGTTTCCAGACATTGAGAAGCTTGTCGTCACGCAGAACCAATACCTTCGGAAGAAAGCGTCGCTTTGCGCTATGCGGATCATCCGGAAGGTGCCGGATCTTCGTGAACGATTTGTCGATAAGGCCAAGTCGCTTCTCGGTGAGCACCATCATGGTGTACTGCTCTGTGGCATGACTTTGGTGATTGAGATGTGTACGGACGATCCGAACTTGATTGAGCAGTTTAGACCGGTAAGTCCCTTTTTGTCTAAAAGTATATCTTTGGAAGAGATGAAATCTAATTTTGATAGTTCATTCCATCTTTGGTCCGACAGCTGCGAACACTTACCACGTCTGGCTACACGCCCGAGCATGATGTCGCAGGTCTGTCTGATCCATTTTTGCAGGTCAAGATCCTGCGACTTTTGCGCGTGCTCGGCAGCGGCGACCAGGCGTCTGCAGAGCAAATGAGTGATATTCTGGCTCAAATTGCTACAAACACAGACTCGTCCAAGAATGTCGGCAACGCGATCCTCTACGAAGCCGTGCTCACGATTCTCGAGATCGAAGCTGATAACGGGCTTCGTGTGCTTGGAATTAACATTCTCGGACGATTTCTCGGAAACAAGGACAATAACGTCAAATATGTTGGCCTCAACACGCTGTCTAAGGTGATTGATCTGGAACCAAACGCTGTCCAGCGGCACCGGACGACGATCCTTGATTGCCTTCATGACGCTGATATCTCTATACGGCGTCGTGCTCTGGACCTTTCCTTTGATCTGATCAACGAGCAGAACGTTCGCGTTCTTGTTCGAGAACTGCTCGTGTTCCTGGAGACAGCAGACACGGAATTCAAGACTACCATGACTCGACAGATTTGCATTGCTGCTGAGAAATATGCTCCGAACAAGCGCTGGCATATCGATACTGTCCTTCGGGTTTTCAAACTCGCTGGAAACTACGTCTCAGAGCAGATTATCTCGCAATTCATTGCATTGGTGTCCAACACTGAGAGTTTGCACTTGTACACCGTGCAAAAGATGTTCTCGTTGCTGAAATCTGATATTACTCAGGAAGGCTTGACTTTGTCTGGTACCTGGGTTATCGGCGAGTACGGCGACGAGTTGCTCAAGGCTGGGGCTTTTGAGGAGGAGGAAATCAAGGTGGAAGTGCACGAGTCGGAAGTGATTCAGATCTTTGAGAGCATATTGTACAGTACTTATGCGACTCAGACCGTGCAAGAGTACCTTCTGGATGCTCTCGTCAAGCTGTCGACTCGCATGTCAGATCCTGCCCAGATCGACCGAGTCCGACGACTGATCAACTCGCAGACGACGGCTCTTGATGTTGAAATTCAACAGAGAGCGGTGGAGTATAGCGCGCTGCTTGGTCACGACGACGTCAGACGCGGTGTGTTGGAGAAGATGCCGGCGGCTGAGATCCGGGAGAAGCTGCAGTCCGAGAAGCGGCCGGCTAAGCATATTTCAGTTCCTGCTGTCAAGGTTCAGCCCAAGTCTGAAACTGATGTAAGAAAACTAACTGGATTTGTTACTTAATATGGCGGTGTGCTTACTTTTTCTTTAGATTTTGCTGGATCTGATGGGAGGCGACGATGACGTCGCGCCTTCAGGTACCGTCGCTGCGAGCGGCGACCTACTTTCGCAGGCTCTAGGAGGTGGATTCTCGATGCCTTCCGCGCCTGCTGCTACTAACGGCAGCACGAACGGCTCTGCCACTAGCCCGACCACGAATAGCAACCAGAGCATCAACGATATTCTCGGTTTATTCAACTCGCAGCCGCCGCCGACCACTGCCGGTGTTGCAGTTGCATCGCCTGCAGCCTCAAGTCCTGTGACGTCAGCACCACTCGCAGGGTCGCCTGCTCCCGCGCCTGTTGCTTCTCCTCCTGCGGCTTCTCCTTCTCCACTTTCTTCCGTTCCGGCATACACTGCATTCAACGCAAATGGCCTGCTCATCAATTTGCAGCCGGTTCGCGATACAAGCGCAGAGGCTGCTGTCAAGATCCTTGCCAGTTTTGTGAATAACGGAGGCGAGCCTGTCTCCCAAATCAACCTGCAAGTAGCTGTACCGAAAACTCAGCATTTGGAGCTTTTGCCTATCAGTGCCTCTGACATCGGTCCGGGAGTGACTGCGACTCAGGCTATGAGGGTCACTGCGGCTAAAGGTGCCGCAGTCCGTCTGCGTCTCCGAATCAGCTTTATGAAGGGTGGTCAAGAGATTGTTGATCAGAGCGTGTTCAACCAGTTTCCCGCGGATTTGTTGTCATGATACATAATGCAGTGATGGTGCGGTGTGGATGGGTAGTATGACGGTGGAAGAGGGAACTCATGGGTACGATATGCATATACTTGAAAAAGCGTTCCTAGTGATCATAGTTGTTCCATGTTTTATTGGAACTAACTTGTTTGTCTTTGGACATCAAAATTTATATTTGTTAACTATAACTACGCGCTTTCGTACGGATTGTAGTTATCTTGCAATCTCACGAGTCATTCGTTTAGCAAGAGCACTGTATGGCTTATATAGCAGACAGCTACAACATATCTCAATTTCCAGATCAATAAACTCATGGATCAAACAATTATGCTGCGTTAAGGCGAGATCTCGCTTCAATAGCCTTGATCCGCTTTTAAGGTTTCTCAAGTCATCAGTCCGCGCGGCCCGAGCCGGTCATATCATGCATATGCGGATCTGTCGAGCCATATATATGACTACGACTTATAGACAGCAGGGACTGATCCGTCATTTTAACTACACCGACACGTACTTCATCTTCATTCGTCTACAAACGGCTGCTACGGCTTGAGAGATAGTATTCAGCGACGTCATCCTACATCTCCATCAGTAAATCGCGCACGATTTTGGCGAAGCCGGCCAGAACTGATCTGTATCTGGATCTCAAGCATTGGCCTCTTCAAATCGAACAGACGTACTGAGGGGTTTAGACGCTGAACTTGAATTATTGCGCGTTCTTCAGACTATGAAAACGAGATCAACATCGTCCATTTGCATGGATCTTGTTCTTGTTCAAATACAGACGATCCGCTTGCCTGCCGTGCCTGGCAACCGGAGCCTGACGGACGGAGCGAGTGAATTGTAGCTTGCAAGTGAACCAAGAATACTACAAGAGTGCGAAGAATGAACCGTTGGACATTGGATATTTAGTCCAGTTTTATTTTGGATGGTCAGAAGCAGTTCGTATCGCTGTTACCGAAACTAGTCGTGGTCTGATCCAAGATGGCTGTCGCCGCAGCTGCCGTATGTCCTGATTTTGTGTCTCGTTGATAATGTCGTTTGCTAATATTCTAATCACCTAGTCTATTGTTATCCTTCTGATTGCTGTTGTCTTTTTTGTGGCAATGGTAATGCGTCGCAAGGCTCGTGATAATCGAGGACGAGAGTCTCCGCCAATAGTGCTGACGCGGGACAATATTCGCGTACCCCAGCGAGCTCATACCAGGCCACAAGGAGGAACGTACGAAAGTTACATCACTATGCCACAACCTGAAGGTGGTAGCAACATGAATCAGACGACCTCTCGTGCAGCATCTCGCCCATCGCGTCGGAGAGAGGAGCCTTTATTGCCGGTGTATGCCACGAGCCAGGAAGACGGGCTGCCGTCTTATGATGAGGTTGTTGGCACTGAAATGAGGGATGTGTGTCCAGCAGGAGCTGAGATTAGGACAAGGGGTGACGAGAATGTCACGATTCCAGAAAGATCAGTCCGTAGAGAAGAAGTTTAAATTGTGTTTTGTTCGTCAGGGCAGATGTGTCCATAATTATCGCATACAACTTTATACAATCATATATCCAAAAAAGAGTAGTAGCATTCACACGATATTTTACCAAGGATTCATGCCGTAGTTTCGGGTTCTACCTTTCCTTCAGGCCGATTCAAGTATCGTTCAGCGAAATGGAATGTTTCGAACGCGACTTCGACCATGATGAGTACGATAATCATCCACTCTAGCCTCGTGCCTTTCTCCTCCGACAAATGCGCCTTGAGGATCGAGACGACTTCGGAAACGTAATCCAGTTTCTTGTTCAAAATTGCAATTCTCGGAAGGATATCGAGATTTTTTGAGACAGCGCGATATATCGTCTCGAGCTCTGGTTCCGACCAGTACAGATCGGGCGTCTCTGTTAGCTCAGAGTAAAGGTTGAGGTTGCCGCGAAGAGTTAAAAGTTCTCCGGTCTTCTTGAGCACTTCCCGCCCATCGTGTACTGGTAGTTTTCTTCCGGTCGCCAATCGATCGGTGATGTCACGGATGCTCTCAAGATACCGCTCCAGAGCCATTTCAATAACAGCCAGCTTTGTGGACCTAGCAAGCCCAGATGCAAACGCGACCTTGTCCAGCAATCGTTCCGGTCCTCGAATACATATAATCTCTCCATCCATAAAACTTCGCGCATTAATATCCGCTTTTTGACTGTGATTGTGGTCAAATTCCGCCGACCGGTAGTCTTCGTGCGGTGCTTCGTTAAAATCTAAATCCTCAGATTCGCGCACCGAGTATGGTCTTATTTCAGCGGCCCGAAGCTCATCGGCCAGCGCTGTCGTTTCTAGCTCCGTCATTCCAAACGTCACGATAGATCCGTTACTGAGAACAAAAGTGTCCGCCTTCTGGCCGGTAGAAAGTGGATAAGGTGAGTATGCCGCTTCTTGAGGGAGAAGCATGGAAGCTTGAAGATGTCCTTGAGCATGAAATATCTCTAGTACTTTAGGTAAATCGTAGGAATCCGCTACTGTCAGCGCGACGCATGGCTGGATGAGCGACATTGTCCGAAGACCCTCGTTAAGGAACTCCCGCTGCGGTGAAACTCGTCTTAGTGATTGCTTCGTCGTCGTTCGTGCCGCTCGTGTAACCGTCGGAATCTGTGCTGACTGATCCTCCACCGGGCTTGCAGCTGGACTCGTAGCTGTTGAATATGCCGAAGAAAACTGCCATTTTCGTTGGCTCAAGGTCGCAGGAACCTGTCCGGAAAGTCGCGTACAGAAACCCCTACTGCCACAGACGCCGCCTCTAAATACCGATCGGCCAAACATTGCAGGCAAAATCCAATGCAAAACTCTCAATGTTGTATGATATCCGCCCAGCTATATCACTTAAGTCCTAAATTGTATATCCGGGGTTCCCGAGTTGGGCCGATTAGCTTCCGGATTGCATGTAGCGGCTTAAGCAGAGCCCAAGAGCACTTCTGTCGCAAGGTAGCCAAACAAAGTAACAAATCCAGTCGGAACCGCGTCAATAGCTGGAAACTCCCGAAATAACCGACCGACTGTGCCAGAATTCAGCTCGGAACGTGCAAAAGAGATGGATTTGTCTGATGAGTTGGGACATTTTCGACGCCGCACCGGTTTGAATTTTCAGAGCCGCAGCCGCCCGCGGCCGGGTAAGTTTTGCGACCGAATTCTGGTTACAAACGCCACGGCGCGTTTCGTAGCTCGCGCTCGTTCTTTTGTTGTTGCCCCCTTCATATTTTGTACGATCGACGTCCACAGACAAGTTCTCCCCGACTTGGCCCAGGCGATCGTACTCGGTATCTTTTTTGTTTTGATTACTTATTTCCGAATCGACCCCGGCAATGGCCTCGAAGACCGCCGTCACGTCGCTGACCTCCCTGCGCCTGGCTGCTCTTCGGTCGCGCCAGAAGCAGCGGAATTCAGACCCCACATCGGCCGCACACGAGCGTGAAGAAGGCGAACTATCTGACGAGGAAGCGCTACGATTGAAGAACGATCGCACACCATCTCCTAACGGTTTAGAATGTATGTGGTTTTGATATATGGCAGGTTTTAGGCAGTTTCACTAACGATCAACAGACTCACAGAGTATAACCATAAGGTGGGTACTGAGAGCCTATGCATATCTTTTTTTAGGCTAACCAATTAGGACTCAACATATTATGGACCCAAAGTTGATCCAAGCGGCCTCTGAGGTTGTTTCGGACCTGACACGGGCTGGGCTGACGCAGAGCGATATAGTATCACTTGGAGATATCCATCCTCTGTTTCTTTCCAATCTCCTCTCTAGCATATCTAATCCTTTATCTTCTCCTACCACGGAAGTTAGTAAAAATGGGGATACTGCTATGACTTCTCCTACTCGGTCTGCTATTCTGACAAACGACAAAGATATCCAGCTAAAATCTCAAGAAACTTTATTCGACCTTGCTCTTGCTGGATTGAACTATAACGACATTATTACTTTTGGTATTATTCATCCTGTTTTTCTGGCTCAGCTTGTTCTTCAGGCTCCTCCGGAACTGCCCAATCGAGGCGAATTTCTGCAGCAAGCTGGTGCCACGATCGAGCAGGTTTCTGCATCCCTGGCATCTCAGACAAATGTTTTATCTGCTACTAGTCAGCCTGTGACTTCACAAGGATCTGTGGCTTCTGCTCCTGCGGTTGATCGAAGCCGACCCTCGAGCTTCTCAGAAGTTGCATCGAAGATTGAAAAGCTGGATGTGAACACCCGGCCAACGACTCCGCTTGCGGCGGGCGATGCAGTTCGCCCTGCCCTCCCAACACCACCAGCACCAGCACCAGCACCAGCACCAGCACCTCCTGTTGTCAAGCCTACTGAAAGACCTGCTATAGTATCTGAGGGGAAGTCTGAGATTATCGCCCCTGTGCCCCAAAAAACAGCGCCAAGTAAAGTACTGTTGACGGGCAAGAGCGTGAAAATTACAGGGAGCAGTGTTTCCGTTTCGCGGAACTTAAAGCGGAGGCCGACCGCGATGGAACTAGATGGACCTGCCAAACGACATTCGAAATTTGGAAGCGACCGATCTAATGGGCGAATTGTTATCGAGATGAGCGACGATGAGAGCGACGACGCGAAGTGATAAGTTCTTCGAAGCTGTGCGCACGGCATGGGTATGTATATTGTGCTTTATTCTCGTGCTACGTGAGGCTGGTACTAATTTACCAGAATTTTGCATTTTAGTTGATTTTGCGTGTATCAGCAAAATATGTTCTTGGTGCTTTGTTGACATTAAAGTCCAACAAGTCCGCGTTATTACATGAATACTGCACATGGAGTTTCTTGTACTTGATTAAAAAAGACTGAAGTCTGAGGAGGAGCTAGTCTGATGTTTTATTGTTTTCCTGTTGCATGTATTTATTCCACTACTGCCTATGTCTGTACACTGCACGCGTCTGGTTTGTCTGCCCCTCGTTATTGTATTCGCGATGTTTGTTTATGCGCGGAGTTGAGTCTTTTTTTCATTTTGACTACACCATCATAACTGCATTTTAGCAGCAAATCGAGTCATGTGTATATTTTAAGTGGGAGTTAGTATCGTCTGTATCGAAGCTATGACTTTAGTATCCTAAATTGTATTCTGATTTGCATAAGAACTAGTTATAACTAATAAGTAAGAGTTACATGCACATGTTATAACTTACGCGATTTTCTCGTGCCTCAAGACTCAAGAGCCAATCGCGGTTAAAGAGTGGTCACGTGTGCATAAGAACAACAATTCCCAAATTCGCGCTGCAACTCGTGGCATCAATATATCGTTCAAATTAGCAGCTGTCGCAACACATATACCACTGGCCGCGTTGTAATACAAGATTCACCAGTTATCGTCTGCTGCTCCGCTTTACGTAGCACCTGCCGATACATGGTTCCTCTTGCGTTTTTGCGTGGTCAAAATCCTGCGATTTGTAACGGTGTTTACGTCCATCTTACGCCCATCACACCTCGAGAATAGCAGCTGCATTTCAGAGTGCTGGATATATTTTTGCTTTCTGCTGGGCAGCTGGAAGAAATAACTTCTGCTTACTCCTTTCTGCTGATTCTTTTCTGTCTATTCAGTATGTTCTTTGAACTTGTCGCGTGCGCTACCAGCGTTTTCGTACAGCTCTCTCCGCCCATCCTATCAAATATTGCCAGCGAGTGTTTTAGACAAAGAGTCTACTGTAATAGTGGTTGATATTATCTTTAACTCAGCTTTCAGTACTAATACAACCGTAAATAGTGCGTAGTTGGTGTCAGTTCAGCGTTGCTGCGAGTGCTAGGCGAGTGCGTGTGGTGTCGTACCGAGTGTCAACGATTAGCCCCCTGCCGCTGCGATCGTATCAGACAGTACAGTATATAATCAAATAGTTACCGGACTCAACATTATTGGGACTGTGTTTGACGAATGCGGCGAAATGAAATAGAAAGTGTTGTCGACCGCACTTATGGACGCACTTATGGACCGCGAAGTTGATTGCAAAGGTTTCGAACATCGACACTGTCGCGAGACGTTATCTTGTCTATATGCCAATATCAGTATCTTTCTGAGGTAACGTTTCTGGTTGATGTTAGATATCAGGCCTGAAGGGTCGTGAGTGTTGTGCTGGTTGAGAACGTTACGTTGTCGAGTCTTCTGCAACATGCCAGCAGCTAGCAACTCACTGGAATCATTTCACATACTGTGCTTTGGGATTGCTTCTAGCATTGGGAATGTTGGCGTACTGCTCTTTATTGTCTTTGAAGAATGAAGATGGAAAGATGATGCATGTGCTTTGTTGTCGAGTTGTTGCGTGTCACGCACCAGGCGGATTGTCAACACTGCTGTACGGGCGATATAAGGCCCCGAAACTTCGATCAAAGACGACTGCCATACTCTTGAGGACTTGTCGACTGCATACCATCAATATCGAGCTGCGATCAG
>JAJLTV010000109.1:0-43691 GCA_030568405.1 Myxozyma monticola | reverse complement strand
TGGTGAGATCGCGCGCCGCATGTGTGAAAGCGCCGCGTGTATGTCAACCACGTTAGTCGATGTTCAATAGTTAACTAGAACTTATAAGAGATTTCGAACCGGCTATGGTTGCAAAACTGGCTGAATGTTCGGATCGTGGAAGTAAGGCGGACGCCATAACCCTAATCCGGCGTCGTCTGGTGCAAACATATGCGCAGTCCAAAACCCACCATCATGTATTATTTACACGGCCAACGCGCCTGGCATAACATAGATGTCATCTCACAGTTCGTCATTCAAATTAAACGTTACCCTAGCTCGATACGTATTATCTCTATTCGGCTATTCCCTAACCCGATATAACCCTGCAAGACCATTCCATCTCGACTTTCAACATAAAATAGAGCATTGGTGCAACTTTTGATTTTCATTCCGGTCCGATCTGTGGATTCCTATCTGGATATAATAACCCCACCTTAAATAATAGATATCTGGCCCACCACCCGCCGAAAGTTTAGAATGATTCTTGAATCTTGGCCTACGAGAACGGATAAATCTCAAATTCGCATAGCTTAGTGCTGACTGAGGCTTCATTATTTGCTGTGATTTCCCACCAGTTCCCATCTACTCTCACTCGTCGACTGAGATTCAGTCAAAGAGCTCGAATCCCTTGCGTCCAGACAATCATACAGATTAAAAGAAATGACCAACATTTCCGCAGTGGTGTGCAAGCTTATATAGTGTCCGTCACCAGCCAGCTTCCGTGGAAAGCCGCGTCCCAAATCCGAGATATTTCGGCGTCTGACATAACTTGAGGTCGCCGAGTTCGTGCTGTCAAAGCTCATTGGCACCATATTCGAAACGTCAATGATTTCCAGCTTTCGTCTGTCCAAACTGCGCCCAAACCAAACGATAAAGTTGCGGAAGGGAATGAAATTATCGTGGGAAACTATGTTTTCGATGCGTAGAGATTTCGAGAGCTCAAACGTTCTGAGATCAATTTTGATAAGAGAGGAGTCACGCGTTTGAATAATATCAAGGCGATTCGGGTCTAGAGGTGAATACACGGTCAAGCCTGACCCGAAGATCGAAGATCCAATGGGGTCCAGCAAAGAAGGTAACTGAAAAACTAGATTTTGCGCAAAATCAAAAATTTTGATATTATTATAAGCTCTTTCGCTATAGATGCGTGCCTTATGTTCTCTGGCTTCTGCTAGTAATATGACTAACTCGCGATCTGCGTTGATCAAGAGATAGCCCATATAATAATCAGCTTGATCATAGTGGCGTTGTATTGAGTCTGTGGGTATTATTGCCCCAGTTTCAAAGTTCCACATAGTCAGTCGTTCCGTCTTCCGGTTGATGACACCAAGTATGTAACGAGAGCAATTCAGATGAATAGAAAACTCGGATTCGCTAAAGAGCGGTAATTCCGGCTCTTCATAGCCAAGAAATTTTGCGCGCGAACCCTCAAACGCATAAACGGTTAGGTCAAGCACTGCTGTGTGCTTCCCTGTTCGTATGAAAAGTGTAACTGCACAGATATGTTCCGAGCAAACCATTGCATCAGGGCGCGCGGCATTTCGATGTAGCAGCCAGCTATGATTAGAAAGGAGATCGTAGACTGTGGTCGGACAGACTCCCCAATCATCATATGCATATTCATCTCGCTGAGTTTCTACTCTTGATGTAAGGATTTTTGTACCGCTGTGGACTGTCAAGTAGAAGCTTCTACCAATGGGTAGTATCTTCCGGGGAGCTAAATCCGGATTTTCCATAGCGGCAGTGCGAAACGCACACATTTGCAGCGCCTCGACTTTTGAGATATCCCGATCCTGAGGTCGCTGTGATACAATCTCATCGCTATACTCGAGCCGAAGCATGTGTTCGCAGACGTAATCGCAAGATAGACGGTCGCGCCAGAGTCGTGAAACGCGTTGCCAAACAATCACGTCTGCTAAAGTGACATACGAAAGGAGTATTAGAAGCAATTCTTCTGGAAATCGAGCGACGAAATCAATATAAGTCTTGCTGCTTCTGAGACGCATCGGCATTTTTGAAAAATAAGTACAATGCAAGTCTATTTGAGGAATCTTGCACTTTGGATGCGCAATTTATAACGTTATAAACAGATTCAGTGACCAGTTCACTGTTCACAGTTGTTCTGTCACTTGTTCAGCAGTAAACGATAACTTTCAGTTAGCAGATGAGAATTAGAGATTTCGAACTGGTTATGGTTACAAAACCGGCTGAATAGTTCGGATCGTGGAAGTGACAATAAGGTGGATGTTTTATAACCCCAACCCAGCATTGCCTGGTGGGTTGCAGGACGCATCAAACCTATGGCCATTGAGACACGCAATCCAGGACATATCTGCAATGGAAAAACATACCCCATCATGTATACACAATTACACATTACGCTAACAAAGTATAAACATATCGAACGTTGCCGGACACCGGCTAGGCCATAGGGCCGTCGCTCGCTCGCCCGCCGGAGGTTTAAAAAGCTCTTGATTCTTGGTCTTTTTTTTGTTTAGTGCGCTGCATTTTTGAAACTAATAAGATATGAACATAAAAAAAACAGCCCGGAATTAAGAATATAAAAATTTCAAAACATGAGGATAAACACGGCCGTTTGCGACTACAAAGTAAAGCTTAAATTCACATAGCAAGCCTAGTTCTAACTGAGACTCTTATTCACTTTTTTGCTGTGCTTCCCAACAATTTGCCATCTACTCTCGCTCGCCGACTGAGATTTAGCCAAAGAGCTTGAATCCATTGCGTCCATATAGTCGTACAGGTTGAAAGAAATGACCAGCAGGCCCTCACTGACATTAAAACTTATGTAGTCTCCATCACCAGCCATCTTCCATGGATCGCCATGTCCCAAAGTCGAAATATTTCGGCGTCTGACAGAATTTGATAACGTCGAGTTCGCGCTGTCAAAACTGATTGGCACCATATTCGAAACATCAATGATGTCAAACTCTTGACTGTGTGAGTTATTCCTAAAACGGAAGAAGGAGTTGCGGAATGAAATCAAGTCATCCTTGTATCTCATGTCTTCGATAACAAAAGCTTTCGTGAGCTCAAACGTTTTGAGATCAACTCTGATAAGAGCGGAGTCGTGTATCTGGACGATATCAAGGTAATTCTGACCTAGAGGTAAATACACTGTCAAGCCTAACCCAAAGATCAAAGCTCCAAGGGGGTCCAGCGAAGAAGGTAACTGAAGAATTAGATTTTGTGCAAAATCAAAAATTTTGATTTTGGTATAGATCTCATTGTACCTGTCTTCTGCTAGTAGTATGACTAGCTCGCGATCTGCGTTGATCAAGAGGTAACTCATAAAATAATCCACTTGATCATAGTGTCGTTGTATTAAGTCTGTGGGCATTATTGTCCCAGATTCAAAGTTCCACATAGTCAGTCGTTCCGCCTTCCGGTTGATGACACCAAGTATGTAACGAGAGCAATTTAGATGAATAGAAAATTCGGATTCGGCAAATAGCGGTAATTCCGGCTGTTGATAGCCAAGAAGTTTTGCGCGCGAACCCTCAAACGTCCAAACTGTTAGCTGAAGCACCGCCTTGTCTTTCCCTGTTCGTACGAAAAAGGTAACTGCACAGATATGTTCCGAGCAAACCATTGCATCAGGGCGCGCGGCATTTCGTTGTAGCAGCCAGCTACGATTAGAAAGGATATCGTAGACTGTGGTCGGACAGACTCCCCAATCATCATATGCATTCTCATCTCGTTGATCTTCTACTCTTGACGTAAGGATTTTTGTACCGCTGTGGATTGTCAAGTAGGAGCTTCCATCAAAGGGTATTATCTTTTGGGGAGCCAGATCCGGATTTTCCATAGCGGCAGCGCGAAACACACACATTCGCAGCGCCTCAACTTTCGAAATATCCCGATCTTGAGGTCGCTGTGATACAATCTCATCGCTATACTCGAGCCGAAGCATGTGCCCGCAGACGTAATCGTAAGATAGACGGTCGCGCCAGAGCCGTGAGACGCGTTGCCAGACAATCACATCCGTTGATGAGACGTACGAGAAAATTATTAAAAGCAATTCTCCAGGAAATTGGGTCATGAAATCGCTAGAAGTCTGGTTGCTTCTGAGACGCATCGGCATGTTGAAGAAATGGGACAGAAGAACAATGCAAGTCAATTGGAGGAATCTTGCGCTTTAGATAAGCAATATAAATTATAATCAATACTCAATAATCAACCACAATTTGAGCAGATGCGGATTAGAGATTTAGAAAACCGGATATGGTTTTACAAAAATTGGCAGAGAAATACGGATCGTGATGATAACTGGCAGATCGATGGTGTATACCCTAACCCGACGTCGTTTATATGGGCTGCAGGATTCATCAAACCTCCAGCAAATGAGACCATAATCCAGGACATATCTACAGTGGAAAGTTATATGCGATATCCAAAACCCCCATAATGTAGTAGCAGCTGTCAGCTCGTAGTCATACAAATTGAAGTTACCGTAGCTATCATCTTTAGCCTGATAGAACCCTGCAAGGCCGATCCATCTCGATTCTCAGCATTTGCATAAATGCGATATTCCGGTCGATCTGTCAAGTGTAGCTGTGTGGATTCGTATATTGACAACACTATAACTGCACCTCAAATATCTGGCCCGTCGCCCACCGGACGGCCGGAGGTTTAAAAAAACTCTTGAGTATTAGCCTACGAGGACGTAGTGGATCTTAAATTCGCATCGACGCATAGCACAAGCCTAGCGCTGACTGAGCCTCTTCTTCTTCTTTTTGCCGTGCTTCCCCACCAATTCCCATCTACTCTCACTCGTCGACTGCGATTCAGTCAAAGAGCTCAATTTCTTTGCGTCCATATAATCGTACAAATTGAAAGAAATGACCAGCAAGCCTGCATCGATACCCACACTTATGTAGTGTCCGTCACCAGTCAGCCTCCATGGATCAAGATTTTTCAGCCACCATGACGAGCGACGTCCTAAATTCGAGATATTTTGGCGCCTGACAGAACTTGAAGTCGTCAAGTTCGTGCTGTCAAAACTCACTGGCACCATATTCGAGGCATCAATGATTTCCAGCTTTCGCCTGCTCGAGGTACACCCAAAACGGAAGAGGGAGTTGCGGAAGGGAACAAAACCATCGGAGTATCCCATGGAATCGAGGCGCAAAGCATTCGTAAGCTCGAACGTTCTGAGATCAATTTTGATAAAGGAGGAATCAAGTGTTTGAATGATATCAAGGCGATTCGGGTCTAGAGGCAACAACATGGGAAGATCTGGGGTAACGCTCAAACTTCCAGGGGGGCCCAGCAAAGCGGGTAACTGAAAAACCAGATTCTGAGCAAAATCAAAAATCTTGATATCAAAGTAAATAACCCTACTACCAATGACTGATCCATCTTTCCAGCCTTTTGCTTGTAATATGATTAGCTCGCGATCTGCGTTGATCCTGACGCAATTCAGATTATAATCCGATTCCGCTCGATCATAGTGGCGTTGAATAGAGTCTGTGGGTATTATTGCCCCAGATTCAAAGTTCCACATATTTAGCTGTCTCGTCGTCAGGCTGATGACACCAAGTATGTAACGAGAGCAATCCACAACAGTATTTCTGTCAAACCCACGAAAAGATGGTGTTTTCGGCTGCTGATAACGAAGAAGTCTTGCGCCTGAACCACTAAAAGCCCAAACGTTGAGCATTACCGGACATTCTCCGGCTATCCGGTGACTTCCTAACGAAACAACTGCGCAGATATCTGCCGAGCAAGCCATTTTAACAGGGTACGGATGATTTCGCAATAGTAGCCAGCTACGATTGGAAAGCAGATCGTAGACTGTGGTCGTATAGAGCATATGCCCATACTTGTCTCGCTTATATCCTCCTCTTTGTGAACTCATAATTTTTGCACCGCCGTGGGCTGTCATGCACAAGCAGCTTTCATCTATAGGTAGTATTTTCCGTGGCGCCAGATCCGGATTATCCATAGCGGCAGTGCGAAACGCACACATTCGCAGCGCCTCAAGTTTTGAAATATCCCGATCCTGAGGTCGCTGTGATACAACATCATCGCTATATTCGAGCTGAAGCATGCGCTTGCAGACGTATTCGCAAGATAGACGGTCGCCCCAGAGTCGTGAAACGCGTTGCCAGACAATCACATCTATTGATGAAACGTACGAGAGAATTATCAAAAGCAATTCGTCAGGAAATCTGGCGACAAAATCGGTAGAAGTCTGGTTGCTTTTGAGACGCATCGGCATTTTTCAAGGAATGTGTGACCGAAGTGTTGACGGAAATAACAGATAAACAGTGCAAGTCAATTAGACGAATCTTGCACTTAGACGACCGGTACAAAGGTACAAACAAGTTTAATAATCAAAGTCAATACTCAATAGTTAACTTATAGTCTTAACTCTTATCAGTTATCACTTATCACTTAACAATAACTATTTAGTTAATAGTATATAGATGGAAATTAGCGATTTAGAACTAGCTATTGAACAGTTGCATGGTTACAGAATTGGCTAAGAAACTCGGGATTGTGATAGATGGATGACGTATAACCCTAACCCGAAGTTGTATTATGGGCTGCAGGATTCATCTAGATCCATCAACTCCGGGTACTGAGACCCGCAATTCAGGACATATCTGCAATGGAGAAAACATATGCGGTGTCCCGTGGACCGTGTCCAAGACCGGTTGAAGACCCACAATCATGTATTAGCAGATGCCATTTCATAGGCATACAAATTGAACGTTACTCTAGCTCAATACATATCATCCTTAGCCCGGTATACCCCTGCCTGACCATTCCAACATTTACGATTCATTCCGGCCCGATCTGTGGAGTCGTATATCCGTGACTCGTCGCCCGCCGAGCCTTGACCTACGAGTACGGAGTAAATTTAAAAATTCGCATCGATGTAGCATACCTAGTGCTGACTGAGTCTCTTCTTCTCTGTTTTGCTGTGCTTCCCAACAAGTTCCCATCTACTCTCGCTCGTCGACTGAGATTTAGCCAAAGAGCTTGAATCCTTTGCGTCCATATAGTCGTACAAATTAAAAGAAATGGCCAGCAGGCCCCCACTGATATTAAAACTTATGTAGTGTCCATCACCAGCCATCCTCCATGGATCGCCATGTCCCAAAGTCGAAATATTTTGGCGTCTGACAGAACTTGATAGCGTCGAGTTCGTGCTGTCAAAACTGATTGGCACCATATTCGAAACATCGATAACTTCCAACTCGTGACTGTGTGCGTTTGTCGTAAAACGGAAGATGGAGTTGCTGAATGAAACGAAGCTATCACTGCGTCTTATGTCTTCGGTGAGTAAAGCTTTCGTGAGCTCAAACGTTCTGAGATCAATTCTGATAAGAGAGGAATCACGTCTCTGAACGATATCAAGGTGATTCGGGTCTAGAGATGAATACATGGTCAAGCCTACCCCAAAGATCGAAGCTTCAAGGGGGTCCAGAAAAGAAGGTAACTGAAAAACTAGATTTTGTGCAAAATCAAAAATCTTTGTATTGATAAACACCATGTCAATGCATGTCTCACATTCCCTGCCTTCTGCTAGTAATATGACCAGCTCGCGATCTGCGTTGATCAAGAGGTAACTCATAGAATAATCCGCTTGATCGTAGTGGCTTTGTATTGAGTCTGTGGGTATTATTGCCCCAGAATCAGAGTTCCACATCGTCAGTCGTTTCGTCTTCCGACCGATGGCACCAAGTATGTAACGAGAGCAGTTCAGACAAATAGTATAGTCTGATTCATGAAATGGCGGTAATTCCGGCTGTTGACAGCGAAGACGTTTTGCGCGTGAGCCCTCCAAAGTCCAAACGTAAAGGTAAATCGATCGTTCTTTGAAGAACCTGTAACGTCCGAGGTAAATAACAGCGCAGATATCTGCCGAGCAAGCCATTGCAATCGGGGACGGGTGATTTCGCCGTAGTAGCCAGCTACGATTGGAAAGGAGATCGTAGACTGTGGTCGTATAGAGCACATGCCCGAACTCGTCTCGCACATTTGCTTCTGTTGAATTAATGATTTTTGTACCGTTGCGGACTGTCCCGCGAAAGCAGCTGTAATCAATAGGTAATGGTAGTATCTTCCGGGGCGCCAGATCCAGCTTTTCCATAGCGGCAGTGCAAAACGCACACATTCGCAGCGCCTCGAGTTTTGAAATATCCCGATCCTGAGGTCGCTGTGATACAATCTCATCACTATACTCGAGCCGAAGCATGTGCTCGCTGACAAAGTCGCAGGATAGACGGTCGCGCCAGAGGCGTGAGACGCGTTGCCAGACAATCACATCTATTGAAGAAACGTATGAGAAGAGTATTAAAAGCAATTCTTCGGGAAATCGGGGCATGAAATCGGTAGAAGTCTGGTTGCTTCTGAGACGCATCGGCATTTTTGAAAAATATGACAGAAGTACAATGCAAGTCAATTGAAGGAGTCTTGCGCAGTTGCGCTTTAGATGAGCAATACAAAATAGAATCAATATTCAATAATAACCACAGTTATAGCAGATGAGGATTAGAGACTTAGAAAACCGGCCATGGTTTTACAAAAATTGGCAGAGAAATACGGATCGTGATGATAAGGCAGGTCGGTGGTGTATACCCTAACCCGACGTCGTTTATATGGGCTGCAGGATCCATCAACCCCCCAGCAATTGAGACCCATAATCCAGGACATATCTACAGTGGAAAGTTATATACGATATCCAAAACCCCCATCATGTATTAGCAGATGTCATCTCATAGTCATACAAATTAAACGAAAACACCAACACCCCGGTCTCCATCCTTGCGCAAATATAATGTCCGTCTCCCTGCAAATCAAACATTTTCGACGTCTGATCCAGCGAAAACAGAATTCCGTAATAACACCATTTCTCTTCCACGTTGCTGTAAGACGTTAATGTGAGTCTAGTAAGGTAGGAGCCTTCGAGCATGAAGATCGAGTCCCGGAATGGCACGCCGACCAGGGATTCGCCAGAGGTTAGGAATCCTGAGATTTCGGAAAGTGAGAATGTCGCGAGGTTTATCTTTGTGAGGGTGCGGATTCCGGAACATGTGACGTAGATGCAGTCTTGCTGGAGTGGTCTGTATAGCCGTGTGTCTGAAGTAAATGCGAGCGGTGATTTGAACACGAGGTTTTGGTCAAAGTCAAAGATCAAAATAACCGAGTCGACGTCCTGTTTAGCGGATTTCGAAGCAAGCAGGATAATTAGCTCGCGATCAGCGTTGAGCGCAACACGATGTAATTTGCGGCCGTAGGTGACAAGATTTGTCGTGATATCGTCCGTAGCAAGCTCCTCGTTCGCGCCGGTATCCCATAGCATTAATTCTGTTTCGAGCGTGATGATCCCCAGCATGCGCCGGGAGGACGCCATGTCGCGCGTGTTTGACGAAAACAGCTGGCGTTCCTGATGAGTTGTCGGATTCGCGTGGTTCCAGACCTTGCATTTCCCCAACGACGTGACACCGGCGCAGATATCCTCCGAACACGTCAGGTTATACCAGCTTTCCCGGCTTTGCTGGAGTTTCCACCGACGGTTGGAGTAGAGCTCGTATAAGAACGTGAGCTTGAGATCAGACCCAAGCATAACTCCGCTGACTACAAGCCTGCCGCCCCAATACGCCATCGCGCTCGGTCGCAAGTCCGAAATCTCCTTCCGGGTCGCGAAGCGGTTTGATTGCTTAATCGCGACCGCGCGAAACGTACATAATCTCAACGCGTCCAGCTTTGAAATCTCCCGATCCTGCGGCCGCTGCGACGGCATTTCGTCTATATACTCTAACCGCCGCATCTGGTTACAGATAAATTCATCAGACAGCCGATCACGCCAGCGCCGGGATACGCGTTGCCAGCTCAGGACTTCACGCGCAGACACGTACGAAAGTACGAGGATGAGTACTTCGGATGGTAGCAAGCCGATGATGTCGACGTACAGTTGCCGTTCGCTGAGAAGTTTTGTGAGATGCCATATATCCGAGGGTAATAAGTTCGCAAAAAGAGTATCTAGTCTGCAATATATTTTGATTAGCTATAATGACTCAAGGAAGTTGTAGAGAGGAAATATAGCGTACAGCTGCTGCCGTGTGCCGCTGGACGGGATAGTTTTAAACTTCTCGAGCGCGCGCGCAAGTTCCGGCGACGCGTCATCGACGTCTAATTCCATTGTAGCCATCTCTACAATGATAAGGATAGAGTGTTGGCCCAATTATAGGCTGTCATGGGGTCGTGTCGTATAGTCGAGGCAGCTATATGGGGGGCAAGAGAGTTGTCTGATTTGGCGACTCATATCGCGATTAAGGTTTCTTTAAGTTCAAGACCTAACCCGCAGAGGAGAAATTTGTATAACGGATTGCGGGTTCGTGAAGGTACAGATCATAGAAGAGATACAGAATACCAGTACGGAAATGGAGGACGACGATGTGCCAATGTGAGTGGTTTCGTTTAATTTTAAAGAGAGAGTGTGTGGATAAGGCTGACGAGACAGGCTGGCGGCGGACACGCTTGCTCTGCTACAGGAGTTCCAAGCGGAGACGGCGGCGCGAGAAGCCGCGTTCGCGAAGCTCCAGCGCGCAGCAGAGGCGCAGTTTGACGATGGCGACGAGGTAGAAAAAGCAGTTGACGAAGCCGATGAAAAAGAAGACGATAAAGAAGAAGAAGGGGACGAGGCGGCCGCGTTGGCGAATATGGAGGTGTTTACAGAGGATTGGAATTTGTCGCAGTTTTGGTACACGGATGAGACCGCGCGGACGCTCAGTGCGTTTTTGTTGGGTCCGTTGGTCAGCGTGGATTTGGACGGGAATGTACACGCGCGCGAGGATTACGCGTCGCAAGCGGACGTCAACATTGCCGTCGTCAGCGCGCCGACGGTGCATCAGTACCTGACCCGCGTGCTACTCCCCAAGCTTCCAGCCGGGCTGCGGCAAAAAGTGCGGTCGGTCGTGTTTGAGCACGACGCGCGGTTCGCCGTGTTTGGCAAGGATGAGTTTGCAATGTACGATTTCCGGGATCCGCGTCGGATCCCGGACCGGTTGCGCGGCTCGTTTGATGCCGTGTTGGCGGATCCGCCGTTTTTGTCGGCCGAATGCCAGGTTAAGACTGCGATTACTGTGCGCATGCTGTTGCGGAAGGCGGATCAATCGAAGCCGGCACTGGCGCAGCCGCGGGTTGCCGTGTGTACGGGCCGTAGCGTGGCGGAGGTCGTGCTGAGAGCTCATTCGGTGCCGAAACTAAGGTTGACCACATTCAGGCCTGCGCATAGAAACGGGCTCGCGAACGAGTTTCGGTGCTACGCGTCGGCGGAAGAAGCGGGCGTATGGGGGTTTGAAGATAGTGACGATGCTTAGTTCGTTGGTTGGTAGTACATGTTTAGTCTCATTTTGTTGGTGAGGTGACTGTAAGTCCAGCTGGTCCGTACATAGCCGCGAAATCACAGTTTGCCTACAGAACACTACAATTTGCGCTGCACTCCTATCTCTCTCGCGACACGTAAGTCATCGGGAACCGGAAATAGCAGAGTGGAGAAAGGCTGGTATTGGTTATTACGGGGTATACATGCGAACTGTAGCATTCCGGTGAACGGACGGGCAATTGGAGTTCAGACCGGGGACGTAATCGTAAACCGTGCCGGACCCGGCCGCTCTCGCACGAGCGACTCGACTCGGAAATTGCCAGTACGGCTTCATAGATATAGGAAACTGATTACGCGGCAGCTTATAACTCATTAGGTGTAATTGTCGAAAGGATTGGTAATTGCTGAATTCCGCCAGAATCAGATAGCACGTCCACGTACCGCGTCGCGGTTTGATTGCATACAAGCCCGAGCAGTACTGAAGTGACGCGGCCAGCCTCCGCATGCATGCGTCCACCGGTATCACCGTATCTGAGGGACAGAGATGAATGATGATTGTTCCACGCTCGTATAGACTTACAGAAGAGTTTGAGAGTATACTTGGGTTTTCGCACTATTTGGTGTTTACCGCAAGTCTAGTAAAGTCTAGATTCTAGAAGCTTTGAGCGCAGCGTGCCATACACCATTGTATGCCAGTGTAGCACTGGCACTGGCAGAGACTATGCGGTGGTAACAGTAAGTACTAAGTAGGCGTCGTATTTGGGACAATTTCGCGAGCGAAAAACACGAAGTGGATCAAGGACGCGACGCCCACCCAATCCCGCGATCCGGAGTATTCCGGACCGTGACGCGGACTCTTTACTTTGCCCACGCATCATGAATTTATTAATCCTTAGTCACTGAAGTGGGCAAGGAGCTGTAGTTGGCCAATACTTGGCATATGTCTGTAAGATATTGCAAATGCGAGTCCGGTTGTATCCGGACTCGTTGGTAATCACACCGGGCAACACGGAAGAACAGTCCAAGACTTCAAGCGCACGGCGGGTCCTAGAAAGAAGCTGCGGACTGTAGTAACTAGTATAGACTGTATAGCAGTCTCCAGCAGACGACCTCTTTACGACGGCCGAGATGGCGATGTCAACGTCGTATAGTCATATGGAGAGTTGCATGATGTATCCGGGGTGGGCAGATAGCTCTAGGAAATAGCAATAGGCAGCATTAAGCACCTCAGCCGTGCAACGTATTCGTGCACATATCGCCGTTCGGCTGCGCGAGCGGATTTAGTGTAAACTATGCACAGACTTGCAAACCTGTCTACAGCCAACAACTGGCCAATGGGCGCTGACGGACCCACTTGTCAATTGTGCTTGTCCAAGCACTGGCAAGCAGCGTACGTAACGCCTTACGTCTCCTCGTTCCACGCCGCGTGTATGCCGATTCGATCTTTACGCAATACGGCGGCGTGGTTGCTTATTGATGTTTGGATTTGGTACACGCGTCGATTGCGGAGATTGCACTTTGCAGGTGGGTACGCGTAATGCTATTTTGTAGTCGTAACATGTAGTAACTTATAACTAGTAGTAACTTAGCAGTAGTAACCTAGTAGTAAAGCAGTAGTAGAGTAGCAGTAGAGTAGAGCATCGCGTGTTGCCAGTCCGCGTAAGCCGGGCAGGCGAGCGTGGATAAAGGCATTATGGGCCGCTTGGCGCTGACGCTGAGTAATGCGCAGACAAGGTTCAGGGTGACCTGACGTCAGCGGACCCGACCCGGCGCGCGCCAAACCCCAGGGTTTGGCGCTTGCGGCGCAACTGCCGCGCCGCGCGGCTCTCCGCTCGGCTGCGTCGGAGCCGGTGTATTTTCTATAAATCGTCGGATCCCGGCCCTCCACGCTTGCCCCGTCCAACTAGCACTGCACACTCCCCCTCGCCGCGCTTCACGGGATTCTACTCCGCCTTACCTGTCCCCACTCTACACACACCATCGGACTGTCCCCATGCGTCCCCTGCTCCGCGCCGCCGCCGCCGCGCTGCTGCTCGCCGCGCTGGTCGCGGCCCACGACGACGACGACGACCTCCCGTCTGATCCGCTGACTGCCGCGAACTCCTCCGCCCCGGCATCGTCTCTGCCCATGGGCATGCCCATGCACATGCCGCCCTTCAACTTCACCGACTTTGCGCTCTCCTACGACCCCACCTCCTTCCTCAACACGCCGGCCCATCGTGGTCTGCTACTCACCCACATCGCGCTCATGACCGTCTCCTTCGTCGTCCTGCTCCCGGCCTCGCTCATGCTCTCCATCGCCCGCTCGCCACTCCACACGCCTCTGCACATCGTTTTCCTTGCCGTCACGGCCCTTGGTCTGGCACCAGCCGTGCTCTACAAGTCCCGCGCGCCGGATCTGTACCCGCATAACCTGCACTCGCGCTTCGGCTGGGCCCTCGTGTTCCTGCTCGCCCTGCACTTTTCCTCGGGCATTCTGCGGACTTTACTCGGCTGGGCCCTGTCAAAGCCCCTGGTGTATGACGCGGCCTCGTCCCGGCCGTCGCACGACTCGGCCCGGGACGAGGGTTCCGTCGGATCAGACACGCTGGACGACAACCTGGACGACGCCCACGACGCCTCGGCTGTCTACGACCATCTGTACTCTGAGTTTGGCTTCCGCTACGCTCCAGTCGCCGGCGGACGCGAGTACGTGCTTGAAACGGGCGACGCGGATGACCTCGAAAAGCTGCGGTTGCCGCATCACCCGCTCACAGCCGAGTACCGGGTCCAGCAGGCTCTCGCGACCCGGTTTCAGCCCCTACGACGGGCTCTCGCGCGGCTACCGGAGAAGCTGTTGTCGACACTGTACATTTCCGCCTCGCTTGTGTTTTCCGCGCTGAATAGACCGATGCTGCTGCTGGGGTTTTTCCAGATCATGTCCGGTGTCGTCACAGCCACCTGTCTCGGCCAGGGAGATCGCGTGTTTGGACTGCTCGCGCACTTCATCAAGGGTTCGATCTTTTTCTGGCTCGGCATTCTCACATTTGGCCGAGTTCTTGGAGCGTTTGCCGACTGCGGTTGGGCGTGGAACCTGCGGCCGCCGACGTCGCGCGTGCGCGTGACGATGGAGACGGTCGAGGCGGGACTGATCTTTTTCTACGGCATCACGAACGTGTTTATGGAGCATCTGGGAAACAAGAACGGCCAGTGGTCGCACAAGGATCTGCAGCATGTCTCGATCGCGTTTATGTACATTGGCGGTGGTCTCTGTGGGCTGTTGTTTGAGTCGCCTGCTGTGCGGGCCTTGCTCCACGCGCCTCTGCGCAAACAGCTGAATCAGCACCCGGCCACCGCAAACAGCAGTGCTCCTCCCTCGTCTTCGCCCTCTGGCAGTCCGGCCGCGGTGATTTCAACAGCTGCTGACCCGCGCGCGGCCGACCCGGAGACTTACGTATTCTCGTTCAACCCGTTCCCGCTCTTCACGATCTTCTTCACGGGCGTGCTCATGTCGCAGCACCAGCAGGCCACCGCGCTGTCGACCACGATCCACATGCAATGGGGCTACCTGCTCTGCGCCGCCGCCGTCTTCCGCGCACTCACCTACTTAACCCTCTACCTTTCACCTCCGCGGTCCTACCTCCCTGCTCGCCCGATAACCGAGTCGTTGACAGCCTTCTGCCTGATCGCAGGCGGCGGCATCTTCGTCGCCAGCTCGCAACAGATCGTCGAGGCCATGATGTACTACGGTCTGGACGCCATGTTCACCATGAACGTCGGCGTCGGGCTGTCGGCGCTGCTGATGGCGTGGATTATGGTGCTGATGGCGCTCAAGGGATGGGCGACCATGCGCTCTGCGTGACGAGGTCGAGTGCTAGACCTGGCGTTTTTTTTTTGTTTGTTGTATGTAATAATGATTCTTTGCTGAACGAGCTGCGGCACATGTGCTGATGTATATATTGTATGCCGCGCGGCAGCGCGGTCACGTTAATATCTAATCAACTAATTTTCTATTCTTTTCAGTACTATTTTTCTGAAGTGGTGGAGGTGGAGTGTTCGCTATCGAAGTCGGAGGAAAACAAATCGCCGCGCGATGAGATGACATCACAGCCGAAAGCCAATTAACTGTAGCGAAAGCCTATAATTTAATAACTCAGCTTCCGCAGCACGTAACGCTCTAACGCCGTTGTTCCCGCTGCCAGCAACAAAGCGCCAGTTCCCGTTCCGCGTCTCCGAGTCATCCACACAAACAAGGTTTAGTTCGCCCGGCCGGCTCGAGCGGCTCGTGCGGCTGCCGGCGGACCCGGTCACGTGCACAGCGGGTCAAAGGCATAACCCTTACCCGAGCCTATTTGGGTCAAAGTTCGTACTCTATTCAGCCGTCCCACGCAAGGGGCTCATTAATTATGCGACGACGCTTTCGAACGGGTTGCCATTGTTGCTGTTGTTCTTGCTGGCAGTGGGATTGCCCATGTTGGTGCTCGCGCTGGCCGCGTCGCTGCTGTTGTTGTTCATGCTGCTGCTGGCGTCGTCGTCCAGTTCCGCCGTGACCGGTCGCGCGGACCGGAACTCGAAGCTGCTTCTCGTCAGTCCTTTCTCCGGATACACCACGAAAACACCATGAAAGCTATAAATAAAAACTTACTCCTGCCCGTCGTAATTCCGCCGCCGTCTAAACGCGCCCTCCTCCTCATCCTGCAGCCGCAACGGCGCCTCATCATCCAGCTCCCGCACGGCAGGCGACACCTTCTGCTCGCCCCACGCCCTTAGCGCCCACGCGCGGCCCGCGCGCGCCGTGTTCGACAACGGAGGGTAGTACAGGCTATACGACGCCCACGCGGTCGCGAGCCCGATGATTGAGCCCGTGAGCACGTCGGTCCCATGGTGTCTGTGGTCGCGGACTCTGGACGTCGCGATCGCGGCCGCGCCGAGCGAGGGGAACATCACCGCGACTGATTTCCAGACTTCGCCTTTGTTGTCGTACAGCTGGAGTTTTCCGGCGAGGTAGAGCGAGAGGTACGCGAGGCCCGCGAAGGCGGTGGAGGAGTGGCCTGAGGGCCACGATCTGAAGCCTTCGGCGAGGATCCCGCGGTCGGGCTGTGTGCAGATATCGATCGACGAGAGACCGTACGGGGTTGCGTCGGCCGCTCCGGTCTCGGGCATGCAGCGCGCAATTGCGTCCGGACGCGGCCGGCCGACGATGCCCTTGAGCGACGTGGTCACGACGAAGGTAACCGCTTCCGACAGCGCGAGGCCAAGTAATCCAACGTTAGCCTCCCACAGCGCGCGTCTGATCCCCCGGCGCCGTTCAGCAACAAGCGGGTACACGACCACCACGACGGCAGGGATTCCAACAGAGAGAAAAACGCAGAGTCCAAAGCCGACGGTCTCGGGGTCCGCGATGGGGTATTGCAGCGTGATGTCGGTGAGCGAGAAGCGCGAGTACGAAGGCTCGATTGTTGAGATGTAGCCCCAGATTCCGGCGAGCACGATCACGACGACGTAGTCAAACACGTACGACAGCGCGACTCGGAACGCGGACGCGCGGCGGGCCATTGTACTGTTTTGATGGGTTTCTGTAGGTCGAGGGATGCTAGAGCTTGTCGAGGGCGATCAGGGTGCAAAGCAGAATTCGAGGTTGTGCGCAGACGCGATGCGGCGCAGTGGGCGAGTGGTAGGGTAACATGGCGACTTGCTCATCCCTGTTTATTTACACTTACTAACCAACAAGATACAGAAGTATAGATTATCTTACGTAGCATTTCTTCTGTAGAATTACATGTGGATCAGGATGGTGTGGATGCAGGATGGCCGATTGTGCTTCAGATTCGGTCGCGGCCTTCGTGGGTGGGAACCTGCAGGCAGATGGAAGGTGGTCCCGGCATTATGGCCTCAGGCCATGCTTAAACGGACATCACGGTTTATTCGCAGACCGTGACACGCTGGTGCTAACCCAGTGAGAAGTGCCTATCGGTACCGCGGTAAACTTCAGTAGCGATGAGCTGATAGTGTAGTCTTGTCACTCTACCGTGTAAAGCACTAATCAAACATTGATCCCATTGCCAGAGTACATTGAAACACCAGTGTCCGCCCAGCCAAGTTGAGACCTTGTATCCCAGCCATATCATACACACTCTCTCGCGTCCTCCCTGCCAGGCTTATCCGGTCAATTGCCTATTTCCCACCAAATCGCTCCGCGCGCTTCTTCATCTTCTCCTTCTCAGCCTCACTAATCTCAACCACCGCCGTCTTCTTCGCCGGCGCAGCACCAGTAGCAGCAGGTCTCGAATACGGCTTCGCTTTCTCTGAACTTTTACTACTCTCCCTCCGCGATGACGCTTTATCCCCAGCCAACGGCCGATCAAGCTGTCCAAGCACTCTCCGCACCGCGACCGCGTCCGTGCCAAACTTCTCGGCCCGCTTGATCAACTTGTCGATCTCGGTCGCGTCGCCGCCGAATCTTTTCGCGCGTGTGGATGCTTGACGGAGTTCACCGAGTAATCGCTCGTCTTGTGCCTTTTTGGCCGCGGCTGCGTCTGCTGCTGCGTCCGCTGCTGGTTCGCTCGCTGTTGTTGGCTCAGCTGCTGATGCGGCCGTGGACGGTTCTTCGGTCGCTGGCGCCGCGAACGAGGACGAGATCGGTTGGTATGCAAATTTAGATTCTGATGCTACTGCATCTGATTTGAGTGCGGTTTCGGCCATGGTTGTGGTTGGGATTAATTGATCAATTGGCTGTTGTGCAGTTAATGTGGGTGATGATTCGAGAAGAGAGATCCGCCGTGTACGAAGCGCGGCGCGCGTGGGTTAAACGCGTAGACTTCAGCACGCCGCTAATTCACATTGATCTCTCGACTTTATAACTCCAATGGACCCGTCTCCGACCGTCTGCCACGCCGAGGCGTGTGCAATTCAAGGTACATATATATTTATTTTTGACATATATATCTGAGCCGTTTCAAGCAAATCTAGAAAAAGCTGACAATAACAAGACTGTCTCCGTCGGACAAACTACAACGAAAGCCGCTGCACGACCGCCATCGACGCGCTCTACGCGTGCTGTAAACGCATGTACGACAACGACCCGTCCGCGCGCGCTATCGCGTGTGTCAGGCCTGAATTGCTTGAGCTTAAGATCGCGCAGCGGGCAAAGGAGAAAGTCGACGCGAAACTGCATCCGACTAGGGGCGGCGGTGGCTAGGTTTTACACAGCTGTTGTATTTTGATGGATAGAGAGAGAGATGGGAGACATGGAGTAAAATGGTTGTATATATGTATGCATTAAAGAGTTCCGGCGCCGTAATCCTGTATATCGTACATCTCCATGCCCTATAGCATGCATGGTTCCCAACACCAAAGTCGGTACACACCCCCGACTAGCAACTAACCCGCCCATTACGTTGACCCTGTACAGCCAATCCCCATCCGTTCATTTCTACCACTTATCGCCTCAACGCGCTGAAAAACAAGGTAGCCGCGACAAGCTTATAACTCCTCATGGCTCGCGTACGACATATCCAGCATCGGCTGCTGTGCAGTCGAGTCGCCTGCATAGTAATAATACGCGCGCTGCGCGATAAGTTTCACGTGGCTTGGGAAGTATGTGTAAAAAGCCGTGCAAAGGAGGTACAGCGAGATTGCAATAAACGCGTCTAAATTGTTAGTATATCAGAAAATAAAAAAATAGAAGAGAAGGAAGACGCGTACTGAGGATGGCACGCTCGGTTTTGGTCAGCATGAGGAGAGGAAGGGTGACGTAGTACTTGTACTTGACGCCTTCGAGGAAAGTGAGAACCTGCATTGTGGCTTGATTTCTTCTTCTTATATTTGATCGACTGGAGATATGTTCTAAAGGTGTACACGTCTTATAGCTGATACGGAGTGCTGTTCTTGATGGCGAGATGGCGAGGAGCTTGCAGCAGGAGAGCCCGATGCGGCGGGCCGATGCATGCGCGTCACCCGGCTTTGGGAGTTCACGTGCCTCGATTTGGGAAGTTGTTTGTAAACAATGAACGCGTCGAAAAATCGACATATCGAACAGAAAACCACAATGGATTCAGGTGGGTGTACTGGCATGCCGTATTTGTGTGTTACAAATTACTAACAACTTAAAATTAACAGAACCTCTTATAGTTCTCTCGCCTAGCGATAAAATCACGATCGCAATCGACAGTCTTCACTCAGGTTCGTCCTGCCGCTTGCTATACCCCGACTACACCCGCTAACCTTCCCCTTCCGTCCCGCAGCTTTCCGCAATGTCATCTCCAAATCTGCAGCAGCAGACCAACTCTCCGTTCTCTCAGTCTACGTCTACGAACACGGTCTTTCTTCTGACGACCTTTCCAAAGCACTCGACCTACTCACCCACCGATCCACGCTCTCAACTTCCCAGGCTTTACAACTAATCAAAATGCTATACCCCCGCGACAGAGTTTCCGACGAGGTTGTGGCCCGGATTGCTGGGTGCCTTGGATTAGGTCAGGGACGGGTCGAGATGCCGGTTCAGATCGGATTGCTCGGGTGGCTTGTTCTCGTGCAGCCGTTTTTGAGGAAACAGAATGCGCTGGCAAAGTGCTATAATCTGTTTTTTATGTTACTTGGATACGAATCACTCCGGTGAGGTTTCTTTTTGGTTGCTTGATAGTAGCAGAATATTGCTGACATTTAGACCATGGCTATGCCATATCCTCTTCCTCGCGACTACAAGACGCAACATCAAACCCTGGCGCATCCAATATCTGTCCGTGCCTCCCCACTTCATTGTCTCTCTCTCTCACTAATTCACAAACTGACTTTTTCTACTCTAGCCTTGAACTACAAAGCAACTACCGCGAATTCCAGCACCTCACAGGCCTTCTCCTGCTTTACAAGGAATACTACCCAGACATCGTAATCGACCGGTTCACAAAGATCCGCGGCACGCTGTTCAAATACCCGGACCAGCAATTCCTGCGTGTCGTGACTGACATTCACGCGCTTGCCTCTGCTGAACGCGGTGGCAGTAGCGCGGGTGCTGGGGATCCGCATATCTCGCGAGGCGCGCTTGTGGGCTCGAAAAGACGGAAACTGATGATTCCGGATGTCGTGTCCCGGGATATCTCAAAGGTGCGGAAGAAAAGAAAGATTTTAGTTTTTGTGGCTCAGTATTATTGCTAATTGGGAATATAGACGTCGGTTACGGTGGAAGAGTTGTCGACTTTGGATTCGTTTGTGCGCACGATAGACCGCGTCAGCTTGCCGGCTCAGCTGGGCTGCGTTCTGCGCGACGACGGCATGGTGAAACGGATTCTCGTTAATCGGCCCTCAAGTACGTCTTTCCATTCGAAACTAGCACTCCAATTGTCTTATATTAATAGAATTTGAATAGAAATTGCTTGGGCTAGGCTAAATACCTGGCTCGCAACAAGTCTCCGTGAAGAACACGCCGCATCCGCGACCGACGACGATCTTCTAGGCGAGCTTCTTTCCCGAACTCTTGATCTGTGCTGGTATACAAAGACCGTGCTTGTGTCTATTGAAGATTTTCTGCTATCAGAGTTCTTACCTGCTTGGGACGGGATCCGGCATCGCGACGTTGTTTTCAAATTACTGGTCCAGCTTAGACTGCGACCATGGCAGGAATTCAGCGATGCCGTGTTAACCCCTCTAGACGCGCTCAGCGCCGTCGACGGCGTACATTCGAACCTGTTTCGGTGCGCGTATTTGCTGTTTTTAACAGACATGCTTCGCGAGATCGCTGCGCGATACGGCGCGAATGGCACGGTGAACCAGGTTAGTCGGGCACTGTCGAGCGCGCAGGTTGCGGCGTTGGTGCGTGGGATCTGTCGGCAGTGGACTACGTTGGCGAGTGTGGCAGAGCGGAAAGAGGGGATGCGGGGTGGTGGGGCGGCGGAGGTGGGTAGTGTTTTGGTGACGGGGTTTTATATGTATCCCGTTGTTGCGCGGGGGATGTTGTAGTTTTGCGATCAATACGCTTGCCAGGTCATAAATGTGTTTGGATTGCGAACCAGGTTTGTTTGGCTGTATATTAAATTAAAATTATTATGATTCAGGATTCCAGATATTGGTAATCTTGTTAAGCTTCTAGAGGAGATAATCCAAGAGGAATTAGAAGCGCTGGAGCGAGCTGCGGCCTGTGTTTGGTTTACGTTTACGACTGCAAAAAGCTGGTCGAATTGAAACAAATAACTGTCTGATGCAGTTGACTACTCTTTCACGTGAATGATTTTATCAATAAGATGATGCCGCAGCGTAGTCAGAGTCGCATAATATAGACGTAGCTGTAACGGCAAATATTCGGCAAGCCCCGTAGAATGTAGATGATGTGATACTTTTGATTCAAAGGTTTGTATAGTACACCCTTATTTACACCACAACGCCGGAGTTGCTGGCAATACGCGGCCACAGATCGGCGCACTCCTTACCAACGGGACCAGTGATGGCCGATCCCTTCATCTCGCCCTTGGGGTTCACAATGACACCTAATAACCAGTCAGTCGTACGAACCATGTGAAGGAAAATTAATCGAAAGCGCAGATCCACTTACCAGCATTGTCCTCGAAGTACAGGTAGATACCATCTTTTCTTCTCCACGGCTTGGACTGTCTGATGACAATGGCAGGCATGACCTTCTTACGCAGCTCAGGCTTTCCCTTCTTGACGGTGGCCTAGACAGTATTAGCGGGGTCTGCCCTCAACACCATCCCTGAAATATAATTTTCATTTGCTCCTTACCATGACCATGTCACCAACACCGGCAGCGGGCAGACGGTTCAATCGCGCACCGACTCCCTTCACGGAGATGATGTAAAGGTTGCGGGCGCCAGAGTTGTCGGCGCAGTTAAGAATCGCGCCCACGGGCAGACCGAGCTATTTCCACCAGTTAGATCCGTTTCCTCAAAATTCATCTTCCCGTCCTTCTTCATCGTCCAACGTTGCTCAAGATCCACCACAGTTCCGTCTCCGGATGATGTCGTTTCAAATGGGTTCACGTTCGCGATCTCGAACGACGCGGGCTTCCGTCCAAAGACATACCGAAATTCTGTACTTCTGTCCAGAGGCTCCTTCAAGATGTTAGATATTGCCCATCATTCCAGCTGTTTCCTAGCGATTCCTTGTACATACCAGACATTGTGAATAATGTGTCGAGTGTCGATGTAGATTTGACCTGGCCGAGCTTCAGAAACCCGAGTATACAACGAACCTAACCTGCACTCCCAAGTTGTGGCGCGCCTCGCGAATTGCTCCCAACGGCAGCCGTGGCCGCGTGACTGCTTTTAGCCCTACATCTGAGCAGTAGGGCTTCTACATCTGGTTACCCTATTCCACGCGTTCTGGCGATCAAACCTGCGCCGGATCCTGCTTCCTTTCTGCTTCTTTCTTCACGGCACGCTCCTTATCTCCAGCGAGACACTGTTCTCGAGTTTCGATGGCCATTAATGCGTTGCCTTGATTAATACGAAGTTTAAGTATTAGTAATTGCCCTAATTCGCTAACAGCGTCTGATTGCTTAGTAGGCGTCGTTTGATAGTAGTGGGGCAAACAAGCAAAGCAAATTATGGCGGTTTTTTGCGGTTTGGGTGGAAGTTGCTGCGTTCGTTGTATCTGGTTGTCTCTAAGCGACCGACGATGAAAGGAAATGGCAGATTCTAAGTGTAAGACTGGACGCTTGTATACTATTCATGCCGGATCAGATTCAGTTACTACAAGTACAGTGCTTGACTTTCTCTGAGAATTGTTCAAGTTAACTGAGAGATGACCGGATTGCGTATAAAAGGCTCTGCAGTCTGAACGTTTTGCCGCTTTTTGTTTGACGAGTGCATCTGAACTTGGCAACACGGGCTGTGTATGATAAATGCACTCGTGTGCACTCAGTTGGCCCTCAAGTCATAGTAAGTAGCCGGCTCTGAGAAGTGCTACGTGGTCATATACCAGCGATTTTGGTCTAAGCCGTTATTGTTATAGCTTCGTCGTAACTATAGCCAATCTAATTCTACCAATATCTTCAGACTGAGCCCAGACACCAGCTCTTTGCACGTCCTGGGAATCTAGAGACATCCGGAGCTACAGCTAGTATGAATACGGCACCACTACAGCCATTTAGCATTTTTTCATGCCAAGTACATTTTCTGGATAAAAGACCCCAGAAAAGGAGATCTATGTGGCTGTCAAGATGGAAAAATAGAAACAAGTTCATGCCGATACCAGATTTCAGGATCTGCGATAAGTCGGCACTTCCGAGCGCCGCACCGGCGCGTCCAGCGGGCTGCGGGCCAATGGTGGACACGCCATAATTGCGTGACGGTCGTGATTGTGAAGAGAAATGCACGAGTATTAAGACATGTATTAAGAATACTAATTCTATACGAGAGACCGCGAACACCGCAGTCATGCTCAAGTCCGGTACGACCGGGTCCCGCTATAAACAAAAAGATCCCGATATCCGGAGAAACAGTTCCGAAAATTACAAGACGCCGGCCAAAGTATACACAAGAGAAAAACCATACATGGGGTGAGAGGCAATCGTGAAAAGTCATGAAGGCGAACAGACGACAACTTTTTTTTATCGTATCCAAAAGTTAGGAAGATGCTCAATAGAAGGCTCCCATATGGATCGAGTCCTGCAGATGCGGGTAGGAGCCTTTGGTGTCGAAGCTGATCTTAAACCACGAGCTCAATGCTCGAGATGGAGCTCACGACGGGGGGAGAGGTCGCAGCCATGTCTTCGACAGAGATGGTCGACGCATCGGTGAGCGATCCCGGGGTAGATCCAGGCATTTCCGAGGTGGGCGTGCTCGCGGTCGTGCTCTGAGTGCACTCACGGCTCTGTATGCTGTTAGTCTTGGTCGTGCAGATGCGGCAAATGCACAATAAATAAAAAATGAAACGTACGATGTGGCCCTGCTCACCGCAGCGGTAGCATGTCTTTCCCGCAGTGCTCAACGGTCCTCCGTTCGGTGCGGTGCAGTCGCGGGAGATATGGCCCAGCTTGCCACAGGCGTAGCACTTCATGGCCTGAGCCTGGCAGTCACGGGCGTAGTGGTTCGGCCCACCGCACTTGTAGCAGGTTGCAGCACGGCCTGGCGCAGCGGGAGGAATGGTGTATCCGAGTCGGGGAATTGCGATTCCAGTACGCATGGGAATGCCTCTGAAGGCGGCAGCCTGCGCTGCGGCGGCCGCGGCGGAGTTCTGCATGAGATACGCGGCGGCGAAGTTGTTTGCCGCGGCGGCAGCGGGCGTGGTGCCCGAGGCAGCGGCCAGGTTGATGCAGTTACGCGCGACATGGCCGGGCTGGCCACACGAGTAGCAGCGGCCGGTGATGAGGGCGCCGGACATGCGCAGGGTCGGGCAGTCAGCCTGCACGTGGCCGAGGCCCTGGCAGTGGTAGCATTGCTTGGCTGTTGGTCAGTATAAGCGGACTTCAGAAGATGGTGAGCAAAAAAGACAGGACGCACTCTCGGTTGTCCGTGGGTGAGGGCAGGCATTGGACTCGTGACCGGGCTGCTTGCAGTTGTAGCAGAGACGCTCGGGAGAGCTGCAGACCTCTGCGAAGTGGCCAATGTTGCCGCATCTGGGTTGATTAGCAGGCTGAACGCGCAATGGAGTGTCGGGCGGGAGACGTACTTGTAGCAGGCTCGCCGGGAGAGAGAGGACATTGTGCTGTGACGGGGGGAAGTGGGTGTGTGAGAGTGTGGTGGTGTGGTAGTGTGAGAGAGTGGGTATGCGGATTAGATAAGGCGTGTGAGCGAGTGTCGAGGGACAGCGATGGACGGAGGCGGAGCGCGGGCGCAATTGGGGACGAAGACCACAGCAAAAGACGAAGACGATAACGAGGGCGGCCGAGAAGTGAACGAGGAAAGAAAAAGGACGAGCAAAGGAGCAGAAGAAATTGGCAGCGAGCGAGCGAGCGACAAGCTGCAGGCAGGAGGCAGAAAATAAAACAGAGGCGCGATGAGCAGCGGGCCGGCGCCGGACCCGGGTCGCTGTTGATGGAACTTAGGCCGGGGAGGAGAACTGAGGATTGGGGTCGGTGGGTACGACGGCAAGCCTGGCAGCTGGCCCGGGTCCGCCGCGAGTCGTCGAGATCAGCATGCGCGAGTTGACTTTTCCCGTCGCGACGACGCCGGAGCCGAGCAGCGACTTGCTCGACGCTGGCCTGAGCTCCGCGCGTATCGCTGGGAACCCGTCGTGCGCCCGCCGGCGCGGCAGAACCGGACCACCGCGCTCCAGAACCGGGCCCGCGGCGCCCAATTCGGCCGTGATAGGCCCGGCGGACCGCCGCCAGCAGACCGCCCGGCCAGCTAAGCAGAAAAGCAGGCGGGCGCGTCGTGAGTCGTCGCGCGAGGCACGCGTCGACGCGTCGCGGGCGCCGACGCCCGGTTCGAATTTATCGCGCCGTGTCAACACACAATCGCCCGCGCCGGGTAATTCTTGCCTATCGCGCCGCGCCGCAGCCCATAAAGACAGCCCTTGCCCTGGCTTGCTCACCCGCGATACGATCGATAGCGATAACAAACCGGCTTCCTTGTCCGGTTCCCACTATCCAGCCGCAATCGTCCCGGGAAACCTGCATAACTGTTGCAAACTGTAAAGCTTACACAATGCCACCAGTTCGATTTTCATAAAGCTGAACCTCGCTCGAGCCAGCTGGTTAGTTATGCCTTCCGGCTTTTGCCATCTGTCCATATAGCCCAAGCCCGTTACTGTCCGTCCGTATCGCGATTACTCCCCCCTAGCTCCACCGTTAGGACCGGACTACTTGAGGACGTGCGCGAGATATCTCGGCGGAGTCGATGCTCGTGCGCTGATCTTGTCACACAGAGTCGACGAGCTTGTCGTCCTCCATTTTCAATTGTACTTGGGAGAGCAAAGACCCACCAGCCTTATCAATTGATTGTGCAGATCTGGATTCCCACTGCCGACTGCGAGATAAATGTATGTCTCAATCGGCTTCTCAACAGGCCGATTTTAGCTCTATTTGTCAACATTGTTTTAAAATACCACTAGCATAACCCAGGACAAAGAAGCCTGCTGGTAGAGTCAAGAGTGGTAGTCATGCACTTTCGAATCCTGCTCCTGCACTCTCAAAGTCAGTATAAAAGTTTGTGACAGGAAGTTGTCGTGAATGTGAAGAGCGCGTAAGGAAAACTGGTAGAAAGGAGGCATTTTTTAATATGTTGTAATTCGGAGGCTGCATTTTGTATGTGGACGTGTTAATGCGTTCATAATCAACCATTTCATTCCAGACAACTTGTATATTTTTCGCAATCTAATACAGATCTAAGCACGGTCATATATGAGGAAAGGTCCCCCGCTCTCGAGCAATACGGTCACTCTCTTCAACTGCTGGCAGTCCCCACTCCCTCATCCATTCCGACTCCAACACCTGCTGCGCAGTCGCTCTTTCTTCCGGTCTGTAAGCCATCATCGACCGAATCATCGCCTCGAGCGCCGTCTTCTCACTCTCCGCCAAGGTGCCTGAATTATGTCTAGCTCGAAGCTGTGTTATGTAGACATCGAACATCTCGTCCCAAGTCTCGAGTCTTTTTCGATATGAAGCCGGGATAAACTCTCCCTCCTCGGTAAACCATTTCGGTCTTGCCTCCCACTTCTGCCACCACTCGGGAGGCAGAATGCCAAAAAACTGAACGAGATCCACAATGATACTTTCATCGGGACAGAAATAAGATCCCAGCAACGTGTGCGTGCCATAGATCGCGTATATGCAACAGGCAAGTGACCAAATATCCGAGGGGAATGAAAGCGGCTCGTCAGAAAACCGGGACTCGGGTGCCCTATATCTACTGGGAGAATGCGAAACGTCCCGGCGCGTCTTGTGCGGGTTGAACGCTTCTCCAAAATCGCAAAAGACAACCCGGTCATTTCCTAATACAACTTCACCGCCGGCACCAACAAATGCAGTGGTATAAAAAACTCGTTTAGGCACGCCACTCCCCAAGGGCTCTCCATCGAGGCGAACAACGGGCTCCGCATAAGGATTGCCATATTTCTTGTATAGTTCTGAAACGGAATATTGATCTATAGGTTCAGCGAGTTGAAGTAGAATGTTCCCCCTGTGAAGATCTGGTAAGAAATACAGTAAGTATTAGGAAGTCTATCTGGTTCCATTAATAAGATTACATACCACCATGTACAATGTCCTGGCTATGTAGCAAGGCTACCCCACGAATGAGCTGAGCAATTATTGACCGCGTAGCCTTAAGCTCTAAAGGTTTCCCAGTATCCATGGCTGCACGAAGACTCTTCTGCGCGGGCGGAGTGACGATACACTTGTGCGTCCCATTCGGCCCGGTGATCCAGAATTCATCAATGACAGGAAGAACAATCTCAAGACCGGATTCAGACTGCGCGCTATACAGCGTACGCATAAAACTAGCCTCGGGTGTGCTGGAGCTGATATCTGCAGTGATGGCCTTCACTGCCACGTACTTATTCATATGTAAATCACGAGCTAGCCACACTGTCGAGTATCCTCCATATACAAGCTTGTAAACCAGTCGATATCGGCCATCGTTTAGCTCATCGTCAACTTCCAACGGATGATAACCCCCAACACAATAGTCGTACAAGTCTTCTACTTCGTCAATTATCTCGTACAGCGGTCTAAAAGGTTTTTTTTCGCTGGATTCATGTTCCGATTCACTGACAGGTAAATCATGGTCGTTCACAACCGTAGAGTCGACAGAGTCCATTGTCCTTCGATTATAAAATTTGATTATAACAAAGTTGTATATGTGATGCAAGTATGAAGTACGGCCGTACGCGGTACGGGTATAGATGTCTGTCTTTTCAGAGGCTAATGAGAATTGATCAGACCAGGGAGTGAAAATCTGCCAAATGTTGCAGGCCGGCTTAGGCTGGCTTATTTTTATTTAGGGCGGCGTGTAAACTACTAAACTTAAAAAAATCCATGAGTGAGTCTTACAGTGCTCTCGATGCTGCAGCATTGCTACGACAAACGCACATTAATTTGGAAGACTATAACGAAGTAAGAAATTATTGTATTTTTAGAATGGACTCAGTAGAGGTTCACGCATGGTCGCACCTTGCAAGATTCTCACGGGCAATACGGTCACTCTCTTCAACTGCCGGAAGCCCCCATTCCCTCATCCATTCTGACTCCAGCACCTGCTGCGCAGTCGCTCTTTCTTCCGGTCTGTAAGCCATCATCGAACGAATCATCGCCTCAAGCGCCGTCTTCTCATTCTCCGTCACGGTACCCATATTGTATTCAGCTCGAGGCTGTGTTATGCTGATGTCGAACCTCTCGTCCCAAGTCATGAGACTTTTCCGAAATGAATTTGGGATAAACTCTCCCTCCTCGGTAAACCATTTCGATCTTGCCTTCCACTTCTGCCACCACTCGGAAGGCATGACGCCAAAAAACTGAACGAGATTCGCAATGACAGTATCAGGAGTAGAGAGAAAAGATCCCAGCAATGGCCAAGTGCCATAGATTGCGTAAATGCAACAGGCAAGTGACCAAATATCCGAGGGGAATGAAAGTGGCTCGTCAGAAAACCGAGCTTCAGGTGGCATAAATTCCATAGGAATATGCGAGACTTTCCTGCAAGTCTTGTGCGGGTTGAACGATTCTCCAAAATCACAGAGGACAACCCGGTCATTTCCTAACACGACTTCACCGCCGCGAGCAACAATCGTACTGGTATAGGAAACTCGTTTGGGCACGCCACTCGCCAAAGGCTTTCCATCGGTGCGAACAACGGGCTCCGGCCAGGGATCGCCATATTCCTTGTATAGTTCTGGCACGGAATATTGATCTATAGATTTAGGGAGTTGAATTAAAATGTTCCCCGTGTGAAGATCTGGTAAGAAATATAGTTAGTGTTCGCGCTAGATCAATAGACCATCTGGTTCCATTAAAAAGATTGCATACCACCGTGTACAACGTCCTGACTATGTAGAAGGGCTACCCCACGAATGAGCTGAGCGATTATTGACCGTGTAACCTTAAGCTGGAAAGGTTTCCCGCACGCCAGTTCCAGAGCTTCACGAACACTCTTTCGCGCGGGCGGAGTGACAATACACTTGTGCCGCCCATTCGGCCCGGTGATCCAGAATTCTTCAATGACAGGTAAAACAATCTCAGTGCCGGATCCGGACTGCGCGCTGTCCAGCATACGCATAAAACTAGCCTCGGGTGTGCTTGAGCTGATATCTGCTGTGACGACCTTCACTACCACATATTTACTCATTTGCAAATCATACGCTAACCATACTATCGAGTAAGCTCCGTACCCAAGCTTGTAAACTAGTCGATATCGCCCATCGTTTAGCTCATCGTCAACTTCCAACGGATGATAGCCCCCAGCACAGTAGCGGTACAGATCTTCTACTTCTTCAATTACCTCGTACTTCGGCTGCACTGATTCCGTTTCGCTGGGTTCATGTTCCGATTCACTGACAGGTAAATGAGTCAAATCACGGTCGTTCACGACCGCCGAGTCGACAGAGTCCATTGTCCTTCGATGGTAAATTTAATTAAAACAGAATTGTGTATGTGATGCAAGTATGAAATGATAAGCATTAAGTATCAAGTACGGGTCGTCGGGTATAAATGTCTGCATTCAGAGGCTAGTAAGTATTGATCAGATCGGGGAGTGAGAATTTGCCGATTTGTTGCGAGCCAGCTGGTTTGCTTTAGGGCGGCATAGTTACTTAAAAAATCAACAAAAAAAATAGTTATTAGTTGGCTGGGAGAACTCTTGAGGTTCGAATTGCAGTTAGTTGCTTCTGCACAATTATTATGATTCAAGATCTCGACCCAAAGGCGTATTAATTTCTTGAGATTACTGACTGTCAGACAGTCAGACTGATATTAGCCTGTTGGTTTATTTGCTTAGCTTAAAAGATTCAATATGTTCTAATTATCTACAACCCATTATAAACACCCCCCAAGTTCTCATTGAGACTCATGCTAATTGCTAAACGCCCAAACGTAAATTACCCAAATCACAGAACACTTTACAAAATCTTTTCCAGTTCTGCTTTCTGCAATGCAGTAAGCGAGGTCGGGAACTTCACTTTAATCACAATCGAAAGATCACCTCTGGTGCCCGGCTCCTTGCTGATCGGCATTCCGTGGCCAGGATACTTGATCACCAATCCCGGCTGTACGGGCTTTGCGTATTCGATCTTGATCTTCTTGCCGTCTATCGTGCTCACAATCTTGGAGAAGCCAAGTAAAGCCTCTTTCAACGAGAGTTCAAGCTCCATCGACAGATCATTTCCATCACGCGTGAACACGGCGTGCTTCTTCTCCTCAATCACAAACACGACATCCTGACTCCGTCCATCTGGCTGTAAATCACCTTCACCAGGAAATGTGATCTTCGTGCCAGCTTTCCATCCTGGCTTTATTGTGATTTGCAGAATTTTGTCTTCCTGGCCCTGTGCTCTGCGCCGACGAATCTTCATCTTCTTCACTCCACCGCTGGCAAGATCTTCAAGCGACAGAGCAAGCTTGACCGTGTATACGCTATTCTCTCGCGGTGCAACGGCTTCGTAATCATCGCCACCCATTCCGGGCATTCCGCCCATACTCTGATGCATTCCACCACCGCCCATGCCGCCCATACTGGCAAACGGATTTCCTCCGCCAGAAGAGAACCTCATTTTTGGTCCGCCGGCGCCACCACCCATACCGCCACCCTGACCAAACAATCCAGAAAGTTCAGGATCATTGCCAAACGACGAAAAGAATACGTTCATCGGATCATTCGGTGTAAACCCGCCAAATGATCCGCCTCCAGGTCCACCATTAGTAGAGAATCTGAACGTGCGAGCGCCACCTGGACCACCTGGACCGCCGCTAGAGAAACTCTGGAAACCTCCCGGCGGGAATCCACCGGGGAATCCTCCAGCGCCGCCGCCGTAGCCAGCATCGTTGGGGTCTGGTGGTGGTGGACCTCCATGGAGGGTATATTCGAGGCCGAACTCGTCGTAGATGCCACGTTTGTTGGTGTCGGACAAGATCTCGTACGCTTCAGAGACTTCCTTAAACTTCTCAGCTGCCTAAAATTCCTGTTAGCTATCTCGACTTCGATGCTTCGCCACTAGTAAATTCCCCATGGATCATTCATACCTTCGGATCATTGCCGGCTTTGTCGGGGTGGTACTTCAGCGCAGCCTTCCTGTATCCTTTCTTGATCTCAGCTTCAGATGCAGTCGGCGCCACGCCCAGAACGTCGTATAGTTTCGTTTCTTTAACCATTGTATGTATAATTGAGGTAAAACTGTGTCAAGAGGAGTTGGGAGAGGGTGCGATTTATTTAAGGAAGGACGGGTGATCGCGGCGCATGATTTGTTACCGCTAAGCCGCGTTGGGAGCAAAGCGCGTCTGCATAAGGTTTCGCATAGTGCTTCCCAGCACCTTCGCGATCCTTCCATTGGCCACATGCGGCGGCTACGTCATTCTACCCCCTGGAATTGCCTATTTGGGGGCTTGGTAAACAAATATGTGCAAGGTCGATATACTTCAAACTGCCAGCCCATAATAAATAAATTATACTATACAATTATATGCAAAAACCACGCTTATCATACTCAACTAGCTCAAATAATGACTACTCCGGCACCGCTTTGTCCTCCTCACTCGGTTCATCTGCTAGTACCGGTGACGTACGGCCATCATCCTGGATCGTAATACCAGCCGTCTCAACCACCGGACCATCGGAATCCACAATCTCACTAGCCGCTAAATCTGGCGCAGATTTCTCCTCTGTATCCGCTGCAGCCACCAAATCAAGATTCAACACCTCCGCCTCTTCAAGTTCTGGAACCGGGATATAATCAGTCGACAAGAAACCACCTTGCTCCGCAACCCACGCCATCCACTCGTCCATCCAACACCTCACCATCCACCACGCACCAAATGCTTCACCGCCATTCAACGTAATTTCTCGCAGTGCTGCAGTAAGTACGCCGCTCATATATAGCAAAAACACGCGCGCAGGAACATCCGGAAATTTAAATGGCATACTCATCAAGTACTCTGCCCAACGCTCAATGACGCCCTGAGCTGTTCCAGTCACTTGTTCAGATTCCATAATAGGTGACGTGGCCGCGTCGGTCTCCTTACGTCGTTGCTCATCTGCCGCTATCTGAGTCTCTGAAAGTAACGACACCACATCGTCTGTCAATATCTTCAACGCAGTAGCTCCACCGCACGGAGCCTCACGAAGTACAATCGATTTCGCGTCCACAAAGCTAATCCAATCGCCCAGCATCAATCGCCTTTCTGTAGGGTTGGCTAGAATTTTGGCTGCCGCGTTTGCAATATCATTCACGCGTAATAATCTCCCAATTAGATTACTAAACGCGTAGGCGGGTCGTAACTTGACTTGAACAAAACCAGATGGTAGGGAGCGGAAAGCAGTTGCAATGTTCTGAGGAAGGGTCATAGAAAGCGATCGAAGCGCAGACATAACGTTTGCTGGTACGACTTGTAGTGCTAAAGGAGCCAGCATCCGCACCATTTCCTTGATACAGTCAGTACGCACGCATTGGGCCCGAAATTGGCAGCCGAAAAACTTACCTTATACATCATCCAATCGCATCTCTGAATCCATTCAAGAATTCGAGGGATCTTTAGTAATTTTCGCACAGGCGTTGTGAGAGTTCCGTTGAATGAAGTCAAGGTGTTTGTGAATTGCTTCAAATGCATAAATCGGATAGCCTCAAGCACCGAAGAGCAATGAGATTGACACAAAGCTTTGAGCGTATCGACAGAATCCATATCAGCACCCTCTGGAACATATGGAGCAATATCCGGCAGCGCAAGAGCAGCTAGTGACAAAGGTGACGGTGCAAGAATATCCTTGGAAAAAAACAGAGTTGGCAATGCAAATGTATCTAGTGGCGACCCAGCTTCGTCCAATATTGTGCCTGACATCGTTTCTAGGAATTTTTGAGTTCCAGTTTCAGAAGTGTCGACGGCTAATCGCGTCCGTTTTAGACGTTTCGTTGACCGTGATTCGTCGTCAAGTGCCAAGCCTTCAAAAGAATCATCATTCTCGATAATGCTCGCGTCAAGATCACCGCCGGCAACTTCTCCAGCTTGCACACTACCAATCGTCACTACCGCATCTCCAATAATGTTGATTCCGCAATAGTGGTACTTTGATTGTCCACGTACACCTAACCGACGCGTCTTGATATCCGGAAAAAGTAGCTTGACCAGTTTTCCAAATGCGGCGGGATTGAGAGGCTTGATCTTGTATTTGGCGCATATGTAAACGTATCGCGCGTATATCCTGTTCCGGGGAATAGCATTGAGAACAGAAACCTGACATGTCTTCATGAGCCATATTGTGCCAAATATCTGCCGGCTCCGTTCAGATATCGCGTTTGGTGCACCTTCGTCCTTGCGGACAATCTGTGCCAGTTCATCCAATGGCTTGTCCACGTTCGATTCTGCATGCCGCTTCAACTCTAGATCCGCGTCATCCATTGCGATTTCAGCTTCCATTTTCCGTTTCCGACTTGAGGCCGATGATTCCGGAGACGATTCGCGTAAGTGCTCGGGTGCAATAGGTTGGGGATCAATCAGCGTCGATTCAACAGGTGCTAATACAATCGGAGTCGGTATAATTGATGTGGATTCAATTGGTACCGAGGCGATTGGCACCGATTCGATTGGTGCTGGTGCCGACTGAACCGTTGTCATATTCGACATGCCTGTCTGTTATTGGATACTGTAGCTGTCTTTGAGATCGATCCGTCCAAGAACAGCATCAATATAGATATTTCCGCCCTAAAGATTCGTTCGAGTCTAAGTCTTAAGTAAAGCGGTCGCGGGTGGAACTGCTATCGATTACTGCAGGTATCCGACGCAGCAGATGGCAAATAGACGTGCAGGATGCGCCAGTAAATACCAAACGCGTGACGCGACGCGTTAAAAGTATGTCGAGATAAGCAAAAAATAAGATCGCAAACAAAACCAGTCTTGGTTAAATATACAATAAACACGCTAAACAGATGTTTTCGACGTCTTCCTCACGGAATAAGCTGGTATTACTGATTCTTGTTTACTGCCAACGCAAAAGCGCGAGATGGACGTGATCAACGGTTACTAGGGTAACAGCTGGAAGTGCGTATGCTGCTTTGCGTATATGCTATAAACATAATGCGCAGCGAGAGATAAGCCATATTCGCCAGTTTGAGCCCCAGCGCGCGATTCGTGCCGCCCACGGCACGAGCCTCGCCCAAACCCTTCCAAGCAGATCACTTGCTCTCAGGCCCTTTCTCCTGCACCCACGCTTCCACAAACTCTTCTCGAAGTTTTCCCGAATCAATTTCCATCTCATACACTTACACTACAACTGTTATCAATTGATTCATATACACACAATGTCGTACCAAGATCAGGTTTTCGCGACCATCAGCAAGCTCGACAAGGTACGTCATTCGTTCATTCGCTCACCATCGCGTGCGCAGCAGCCTCTTTGGCGCTTTCGACGATGCTGACTACGATATAGGAGCTCGAGAAATACCCCGTTCTTGAGTCCATCTCCAAGAAAGTTGGTTAGTAACCTCAATTCGTTTTTGATGTTTCGTTGGTGGAGCTGTTCTGTCTGGTGATTGCAATTTGCGGATTACTGGCTGCAGGACGATCCGATCGATCACATGCGACTGCATGATATGCTGCATTTTATTGAGCATTTATCTGACTTATTGCTCTACAGGTGTCCCCAAGGCTTACGGTGCTCTTGGCGGTGTTGGATTCTACCTGTTCCTGATCTTCTTGAACTTTGGAGGGTATGTTTCCACCAGGCTGTGAATTTACTACCAATGCAATACATACTGACGTGCGATTTCCCATTTAGAATCGGTGAGCTTCTTGCCAACTTTGCCGGATTCGTCATCCCGGGATACTACTCGCTGTTGGCGCTTGATTCGCCCGGCACTGCCGACGACACCCAGTACCTGACTGTACGTACTACACGAATTGTGTAACGCGTCTTTTGTACCCTGATTACTAATTATGTTGCATAGTACTGGGTCGTGTTCTCATTCTTCTCAGTCATTGAGTACTGGAGCCGGGCTATCCTTTACTGGTATGTGATTTTGCTGTCCCACAGATCGGCAATGCGGGTCTGACAATGATTTAGGGTTCCTTTCTACTGGTTCTTCAAGGTCGTCTTCGTTCTGTACCTTGGACTCCCGCAGTTCCAGGGCGCTAAGGTCGTCTACGCGAGCGTTGTTAAGCCGATTTCTGCTAAGCTGGTCAAGGCTGCCGGCAAGTCGTCGGTCGCTTCTAACCTCAAGGAGAGAGTCGACGCTGCTGCGTCTGGATCGTCGACTGGTGTTGAGATCTAAATGCGATGAGCGAGACGATCAGGCGATGGAATGATGATGTTTAGGCGAACTAGTATGATCCGGGTTGCTGGTTCATACGAGTGCCGTACTTCATGTCAAGTGTGACGGTTACTACACTTTATAACGATTTTCTGCTTCTTTTCCTCTTTATTCTCCAGTTCGTGTATATATTTGGCTTGACAAGGTATTTCAGTGGATATGGCGTGGTAGCACGACCGGATACATGGGAATGTATATGAATGAAGGCTGTCACTTGTTATGTCTTGGGTAGAATATTCGAATATCTTCGGCAAGAAATTGCCGGGTTTGTCTTAGTTTGTCTTTTATTTGCGTTTGTCTCTTTTGTCTCAATTGAATAACGCCTTGAATTTGAAGAGTAGCCTGCCTGAGACCACTTTTATATAGTACCCAGTATGCCAAAATTAGAATACACGACGGCGCTAAACACCGTCAGTTCCGGGATGCCGTTCATGGCCTGTGTAATTGTTAGCATGCGCGGTTAGAATTATGAACACAAAATAGTCCGGGGCTTACCAGGAAGTACGGGTTAGCACTGCTATTGTGCGAAACCATTTCGGAAGATTGACGAGTGATGCCGGCCAATAAACTAGCCAGTTTTACTTTCCTTTCAACGTCAATTTCCTCAATGCCCAAGGTCCGCTCGTCTGCATCATCATACAACGCAAAGTAATAGCTGATTTGGAGATTTGAAAGCAAGACTTGGAACCCTTCATGCAGCGCCAGATCAAGCACAGATTTGGCGTTGGGTGATTCTATGAAATCCCTGGCTTCATCCAAGAGTGCGTCCAGCTGAGGTTGAATCTTCAGTTCTTTCTGTGGGGTTGACTGGAACTCTTGGTCCGAGTATGGAGTTTGGGAAAGAACATACTGTTCTTGCTCGCGGGTCGTAGGTAACAGGATCTCGAGGAAGCTAGAAATTGTTAGTCGATGAGGCACACCTGAGAGATATGGATATCATACCTATCGTATTGTTTCCCGATGGATAATCGGATCTGGACCAGCAGACCCTCAAATTCGTTAAATGTGAACTCTGACCTCGGTGTTACACTAATAGCCATAGTTAGCGAGACGCAGCAAGCATCCGCACGAACGTCGGTACATACTTTTCAAATGCCTTCTCCGTAGCGGCCTGAATTGAAGCTGACAGATCCTGCCAGCCATTGTTGAGTAGCCACCAACTAAACGTCAAAAATCGGCGATTGACTTCATTTTCTAGATTCTTGTCGTCCTCTTCCATGTCCTCCTTTATGCTATCAGCAGCGCCTTCAGACATGGAGAGCACCGAGTACACGTAGGTTTTTCGGCCAAGCAAATTCAATTGCAGCCTTGTGAAAAATATCAGCAAAGCCTGTGCATACAGCAGCGTCAGTGCTCTCGTGATTGTCATGATCTTCAGGTCATCCCACAGCTCCTTCTTTGTCCGATTAGGAGCCGTTTTCGCTGGATTCACCAGCTGTGCTGTAGTTGACGACGAGCTGACCGACAGCGTGTCCGAGTTCGCCATATCGTCCAGTTGGCTCGCTGGAACCGAAGATCGTGGTTTCGTCCGCGGTTGTGCTGAAGCACTGCGTTTTAACTGCAGCTCGGCCGTGATCTCCTCCACCGGCAGCTCCTGCATGATCGGATCCGTGAGCGATGGCAGCAACGCGGCCGCAGTAAACGACGCGTCTTTCTGGTTCTGTTCAAATCGTCTCCGTAGACTATTCCAGTCAGCAGCGCGTCTCTCTCGCATGCAAAAAGTCGTCATACTTCTCCTTGTTCGTGAGCCCGGCCGCGGCCTGAGTCTGCCAGTCCAGCAGCTTTGATCTGAGGTACGAGAAGGCGTAAACCGCCGCCGTCGTCACGCCCACGGCAACAGCCAGTTTCCGCCTGTGGCGATGCACAAACACCGGCAGCAGCGGCATTGTGAGCGGTCCGTGGATGTGGTGGTGGTGGTGGTAGTTGTAGAGCTTTGAGAGAGAAAAGGGTCGCGATCCATCTCCATCCTCGGTCCCCGCGAAAGCGCCGCGGCGGGGCACCGCCATGTGCAGCACCGCCACGCGCACCGCCACGGGGCGGTTGCCATGGCAACGCGATGCGGCTCGAGTCGGCTGCTTGGTCACTCTAATTGGCGCCACTCGCGCACGGTATATAACTAGCCTATACCGTGTAGATGTATACAGATTACAGAATTCAGATGTAAATAAACCATGGAAATTGGAGTCTTGAGTCTTCTTCATACTTCATTGTCATTTGTCCCTCTGGAAGCTTAAGCTCAAGCTCTCCTGAGCTCTCATAACGCGATTAATAGCCAGCATGCGGCACGCAACCCTATTCCGCGGATGTCGCAACTCCCAACAGCCGCCCTGAATTAATCCATCTCCACCACAAACTTGTCCATGCCACTGCGCGTCCGGCTTAATTGATCTCATCAACTTTCGGATCGCTCTTCGATCTTCCTTTTCTGCTCTGCCTCATATGTTTCTCGAGCATTCATCGTGCTCTGTGTTTTTTTGCAACTAGCTGATTGACAGCGCGGAGCGTAGTTGAAGCTCCCGGCGCGCGCGGTCTCTTGCATGTTGCTAATTACCATCGACATAGTGCTAGATCGAGTGTTGGTCCGCGATGTATTGAAAGGTATTTTCTACCATGGCATTTCTTAAGCAGTTTCATACTAACGGTCTGCTTCAGCTATTCTGTCTACCATTTTCTTTCACCGCCTGTTTGGATCAATTAGACCGGTCTCACCGCCGCAAGAAGTGCTCGAAGTCACGTATCCTGCAGCTGACGATCCCGAACTGAACACAACGATCAACGAGAAGCTTTTACGACTAGCCTCGTCATTGGACACGTCAACCGTACCAGCTTCTTCTCAACTACAATCTACGTCTCTGCGACCTGGATATTATGCGGCAGAGCCATCATCATCTTCAGGTTTCTCAGCCGCTGCTCGCGATATAGATAGCTCTGGTAACGCGTCAACGACCGGATATTCTCTTACTCCACCTTCCCATTTGTCGACTACTTCTCCCACAGGTGCGCTATTTGAATATTGTTCATATTTTTTGTTCCATTTACTGACAACGCCAGAATCAGCACAGGGCCCACAGCTACCACCGACCAACGCCACGTTCAACATCACCGGCCCTTCACTAGCCTCACTAAAACTCACAACCGCGAATTCTGCAAAAAGGGCGCAAATAGTTGTCGGGTTCCATGAAAAGATCACACGAAAGGCCTGGTTCTCGAAAACTGAAGAGGAAGTCTGCTGGGAACAATGGGTCGTCAATGTCACGGCAGTCGCGCCTCGAGACGACACTGAACGCGAACGGTTAAATCGATCGACTGAGAATCAATTGCAGAAGATCATCCTCAACATCATAGAATTTGTTAACGATCATAAAGATCACTTGCCGTCTATTACTACAACGGATGGGAATCCATTTCCTTACCAGATCACTCTTCCAGCAGAAGCGGAGGAATCGTGGGGATCAGTGTTTAAGAAGATATTGGTTGAATAGGGATATAATATCGTGCTGGTTTAAAGGCGTGATGTGCGAACATTGTTCAGAATAGACTTAATTATTTCTTTTATACATTATCCCAATCAATCCCGTACCCAAAAGTAAAACGCCGTACCAATGCTATACTCCATAAACATGACACCTCTTCCTTAAGGCGCTCATTTCTTATGCCGTCTGCGCTTAACATCCTTATGGAAATTCTTGCCGCCCGAGGTCTTTGCAGCTTGAATCTCTTCATACTTGCGCTTGAAGTAATCCTTCGCTTTCTGATCGGCAAGAATTTCGTCCGCCAGAGTCTGTTTCCGCTCCTTCTTCGTCAGACGGCTTGAGAAGAACTCTGTCGGTCCCTCAACCACCGTTCCCATCTGGAAATATTTCATCTCCGCTTTCTCGTCACTGCGGCGGTAATGTCTCTTCGGATCAAGCACATTTCGGAGCTTCAGTAGCTGCAAATCACGCTTGATCGAGGGTGTGATTTCCGGCTTTGGCATGTTGAACCACTGTTCTCCTGCTGTTGCCTCTTTTGCCTGCATAAACTGTTAGCATCTCCGCTCGTATATTCAAAGATAAATAAACAAGTCAATAGCAGTATGCACAAATAGATCAGGGTAACTATGACAATTAAATAAATCACAAGAAGCACCGAGGAATGGTAAATCCCCCGATATCATTAATTGAAGTTGTCATCATTTCAATAGAGTGCTGCTGAAAACTGACGAGAAAAAGAAGAAAGAGAACAGTAATGCAACATACCTCTTGTGCGTCCTTCTTGATTTTCGAGTAGTTGACAACTTTCCGAGGTTCTACTTTAGATAGCTTCGTAGATGCTAAAAGTGCTCGTGTGTCCAGTTTCACGACGCCCGATTGCTTCTGCAAGTACTGCGGCTCCTTCGAAAACGAAGTCAACTTCGGTATTCTAGTAATGTTAATATTAACATATCTTCTTATCAATCTCAACAGCCGTCCATACCTGTTCAATATAGCTTTGCGCTTGTTCTCAGCAAGCTCCTCTGAGACGGCCTCCAGATCAGCGTCCGTCAGGTCAAGCATATCCGGCTTTGCAGCAGTCACTACTTCAGCTTCCGCCTCCGTCTGAACTTGAGTCTTTGTAACCTCTTTTGCAAGATACACCATCGTACAATAGTGTTATTCACAAATAGAGCATTGGAACGACCTGGAAATTCACGCGCAAGTTAACAAAACTTGACGAGAGGGAAGTGTTCCTGGCTCAAAAAATATTTTTGTTCTGCGGCTCGAGGACGGGTTTTTATAGTTTCAGGTCGTAAGGTTTCTGCTGCATATACGCGGCAAAAACGTGACGAATATGCCAAAGGGCGAGGCCCGGGTGACTACAGACATGTTAAGAACCGGTTGTCATCTTCAAATAGCACATGTACGACTCCAATTGAAGTTGCTACAAGTCAGATTATATTCTGTTATAACGAAATGGACGGCAGAATTTATTCTGATCCGCAGAACGATCAGCAATTGCAGCAACAGCAGCAGCAGCAACAACAACAGCAGCAGCAGCAGCAGCAACAGCTCCAACTCCAGCAACAGCTTCAACAACAGCAGCAACAGCAGCAGTCGCAACAGCTTCAGCAGCAGTCACAGCCATTAGTCCAGTATGACCAGATTCTAGAATCAGGTGGTCATTACGGTGCTGCGGCAGCGGTCGCGGCGTCTGGAGGTGCTCCGGCTCCTACTTTTGTTGGCGGCGCGTTTGCGAATGTCGCGCAGGGCCTGTCGGGACAGTATAGAAATATCATGATGTCGTACTGGCAGGAGACTATCAACAGCATCGAGCGCGACGAACATGAATTTAAGGTGCATCAACTACCTCTTGCGCGGATAAAGGTTAGTAACGATTACGGATATTGGATTAGATTTGAAATCAACACCGGGCTAACATTGGACTTTAGAAAGTGATGAAAGCAGACGAGGACGTCAAGATGATCTCAGCCGAAGCGCCGATCTTATTTGCAAAGGGCTGCGACATCTTCATCACAGAACTGACGATGCGCGCATGGATCCACGCAGAGGAAAACAAGCGACGGACTCTTCAACGCTCCGACATCGCTAACGCGCTCCAAAAATCAGATATGTTTGATTTCTTAATCGACATCGTTCCCAGAGAAGAAGCACTTCCTTCTTCGCGGAAGCCGATGTAGATTTCTGCGTTGCCCTTTTATCTCTCTAGAAGTGTACTGTTACAGTTTGTGTATGTTTGAAATGTTGTGTATTTTGGTTTGGAGTTTGAGGATCTAAATTGGTAAATTGATGGTCAAGCAGCTGTCTAAGCGCTTTTTCATAGTGATAGCGGGATAAGGATTTTTTTCAAATGAACTGCGGGCCTATGTATTAGTATATTTAATCGATCTCTTTTCGTCAACTAAATCTTGTAGGGATTCTCGATGACCAGCGCATGGAAAATGAAAACCCAGTAGATGATGTAACTCTTGAAGACAATAATTATCTTTACAGCTGCTTGTAATTAGCAAAATTTAACGCGAAGCACGCGTTAGTAGTTTTACATCAAGTCTATTTATTTTTTATCATCAATTTTTGTATATTTCCCCATTCAAATATTAGCGTCTCCAATAGTTTATAATGCGCGTATCGTTTAGAAGTGGATTGCCTTCGAGAACGTCTAGAAAACACAGAGTTAGTATAATAATTCTTCGCAATCAAAATAAGACAGCAAAAACGTACCGCCATGGCAGCCTCCTTGAAAGCTTCTGACAGAGTAGGATGAGCGTGGCAAGTACGCGCAACATCTTCTGAGCTGGCACCGTACTCAATCGCAAGCGCGCCCTCGGCAACCATCTCGCCAGCGTTCGGTCCCATGATGTGAACTCCCAAAATACGGTCGGTCTCCTTATCAGCAATGATCTTGACCCATCCCTCGGTGTCGAGGTTGGTCTTGGCACGCGAGTTGGCGGCGAACGGGAACTTGCCGACGTTGTAGGCAGTGCCGGACTTCTTGACCTCCTCCTCAGTCATGCCAACCCAGGCGACCTCAGGGTGCGTGTACATGACCGAGGGGATGACACCGTAGTTAACGTGACCGTGGCCGGCCTTGATGTACTCAACAGCAGCGATACCTTCCTCCTCAGCCTTGTGGGCAAGCATGGCGCCGAAGGTGACATCACCAATGACACGGATGTGGGGGAATTTGGTTCTGTACTCCTGGTCAATGACAAGTCTCCCCCGCTCGTCCTTGTCAATCTCAATGTTCTCGAGACCGAGACCCTCAGTGAACGGGCGACGGCCAATGGCAACCAAAACGACGTCGGCATCAAGAGTCTCCTCCTTGCCGCCCTTGGCAGAGTCAACGCTGACCTTGACACCTTCGCCAGCAAGTTCGGCGCCGAGAACCTTGGTTCCGAGCTTGAACTTGATGCCCTGCTTTCCGAGAGACCGCTGGATCATCTTGGAGAACTCGGCGTCCATACCGGCACCGCCGATGGAGGTCATGAACTCGACAACAGTGACCTCAGTTCCGAGACGGGAGTAGACCGAGCCGAGCTCAAGACCAATGATACCGCCGCCAATGATGACAAGCTTCTCGGGGACCTTCTCGAGCGCAATACCACCGGTCGAGGTGACAATCTTCTTCTCGTCAACGGTAATGCCAGGGAAGGGGGTGGCCTCAGAGCCGGTCGCGATAATGATGTTCTTAGCCTTCAGGATCGCATCACGCTCGCCGGGGTTACCGGTGACCTCGATCTCGTTCGGGCCGAGGAACTTGCCGGTGCCCTTGTAGTAGTCGACCTTGTTCTGCTTGAACAGCATCTCGATACCCTTGGTGAGACTAGTGACGGAGTCGTCCTTAGCCTTCATGAACTGCTCAAAGTTGAGCTTAACATCGCCAACTGGGCAATTGTCAGCAGCCGAATCCTGTAATCAAAAAAACTAATCGCTTCCGAAAAACGTACCATCGATACCACGCTTCTTGGTGTCGTGCAGGATTGAATGGTACATGTGTGAGTTGTTAAGCAGCGACTTTGACGGAATGCAGCCGACGTTCAGGCAGGTTCCGCCGGGCGGTCCACGCTTGTCAATGCAAGCAGTCTATTTACAAAAATCCTGTAAGCTTCTCTTCCGAACCGGATTGCACGCGTTGCACGCAAAATGCTTCCACGGATAAACGCACCTTCAGGCCGAGCTGGGCGGCCTTGATAGCGGCAACGTAGCCACCGGGGCCCGCGCCAATGACGACGAGATCAAGCTCCTCGGCTGGAAAGAAAGATTAGCCCAGAACTTCGCTTTTTGACCAATGAACAGGGAAACAATCGTACATTCGGTGGCAAGGCCTCTTCGGAACTGGGACGCGAAGAGGGATCGCTGGTGGGACGCGGTGAGCGCGGAAGCGCCCGCGACGCGCCAGCTGGTGGTGCGCGAGGAGGTAGCGACGGCACTCAGCATGGTTACAGATCGGAAGAGCACAC